>OY292398.1:4328460-4588460 GCA_958496205.1 Idaea biselata
TCTGAACTACTTTTACTATTCACATGAATACCGATCCATGGCTGAATTTGATCCACTGCCCAAACACTTGAGTAATTCTTTGCACCTAATGTGGAACCAGGTATACTTGATACCTCATAACGGTCATTTAGTAAGACTTTAGAGATACGGTAAGGACCAGCATAGACAGGTAATAGTTTTTTACTTTTTCCGTCGTTATAAGATTGCTGTTTCTGTATTTTTACTAAATCTCCAACTGAATAAGTATGAGGTGGCTTTCTCACCTTATCAAAACGTTTTTTCTGTTGTTCTTGGTCATTTTCAATATGCTTATCTACTTCTGACCTTACTTCTTCAATATTTTGTGACTGGATACGAGTGTTTTCATGAATTTCGTTAAATATATTTTCTGCTTTATGGGAGAGATTGCGACCAAATAGTACTTCTGATGGAGTCTTACCAATACCTTTATTAAGGGTATTGTTAAGACCCCACTGTATATTTCCTAGTTCTTGATCCCATTTAGTTTCCCCATGCTTGCTTGTGTAAGATGTTAAAGCGCTCAGGACCGTGCGATTGTAACGTTCGACTTGTCCATTTGAACGTGGGGATGCAACCGCATTTAGAATGTGTTTAATATTAGATTTATTGCAAAATTTCTTAAATTCATTAGATGTAAATGTAGAACCCCTATCAGATATAAGCCTAGTCGGGTAACCAAAAGTACTGAATACTTCTCCTAATGCTCTCACAGTTAGCGCAGTTTTTAAATTACGTAGTGGTTTTATTAAACAGAACTTTGTATATCCATCTACAATTAAAAGAAGGTAGCAATTTCCTTTGGAGCTTTTAACAAAAGGGCCCAGGTGGTCTATATGAATTGAATGGAACGGAATGTCCGTTTTAGGTATAGGATGTAGGTAACCCTCCTTCTTACCAGAAACTCCCTTCCCATAAGCACATTCAACACATGATTTAACATATTTGCTAACAAATTTCTTCATTTTAGGAAACCAAAAATCCTTTTTAATCTTTTCGAGGGTCTTTTCAGTAGAAAAGTGACCGATTTCGTCATGATTTAATCTACAAATCTGCCACCTGGCCCCTTTAGGCACTACCCATTTTAGGTTATTGTCGTCTACTTTTCTAAATAACTTGTTATCAACTAGAACAAAATTCTGTTTAACGTCAACAATTTCATTATATTTTTCATCTACTAAAATCTCTCTAATATGTGTTAATTTAGGATCTGTTAATTGTAAACTAAGCAGCCAATCATCTGTATTTAAATTCATTACTCGCGGCGCTTCTGAATCACTGTGTAAAGAGTCAAGGTCGAGGGAGTTTTGAATAGGGTTACGACTTAGGGCGTCTACGTGATTCATACTATGATTTGGTCTATACGCAATTTCACAATCATATTCTTGTAGCGTAAGCCACCACCTCGCAATTCGCGGCAAAATGTCTCTTTTCGAAAATGTTGCTCTAAGAGCATTACAATCAGTAACTATAGTAAAATGTAACCCTAACAAGTAAACCCTAAATCGACACAATGAATTAACTACCGCCAAAGTCTCTAAATCGTATGCGTGAAACTTCTGTTCATCTATTGTCGTTTTCCTACTGAAGTATGCAATAGGCTTGAGCGAACATTTATCATTTTCTTTCTGAAGTAGTATCCCGGCTACTCCAAATTTGCTAGCATCGGTGTGTAATTCGGTAATATATGTTGGATTATAAAGGGATAAAACTGGGCGTTGTATCAATTTATTTTTTAAGTCATTGAATGCATTTTGTTCATCCTCACCCCATCGCCATTTATAATCTTTTCTAGTTAAGTTTGTCAGAGGTCGCGCTATTATAGAAAAATTTTGTATAAACTTTCTAAAAAAGCTTGATAAACCCATAAATTGTCGTACTTCATGTACGTTTTTGGGTACGGGAAAATCTTTTACGGCATCAATTTTATTTTTGCCAGGCTTAACCCCTTCATGTGAGATTTCAAAGCCTAAATATTCAATAGTTGATTGAAAAAAATTACATTTCTTTATGTTCAAAGTCAATTTGGCTTGGTTTAAGAGGTCAAATGTTGCTTGCAACTTTGTAATACCTTCGTCAAAATTACCTGATGATATTATAAGATCATCCATATAGGCTATTGCCGGTTTTTGTGTAAATACTGTAGCCGGTTTTTGTGACGAGTTTTGTGTTAAATTATTGGGGTTTACTGAATGTAACGCCAGAGCTTTGGATATAGTGCGCTGGAAAACAGCTGGGGCGTTCACTAGACCAAAAGGCATTCTTTTAAATTGATACAACCCATCAGGAGTTACAAAAGCTGTTAAATACCTACAGTCTGGTTTAATAGGTACTTGATAGTAACCACTAATTAAATCAAGAACCGTAAAGTACCTTCCCCCACTTAATTGATCAATTTGATCTTCCATACGCGGCAATGGATAATGGTCTTTGACTGTGCGACTATTCAAGGCCCTATAGTCTACGCATAAACGTTGGCCTCCAGTTTTCTTTGAAACTAGGATTATGGGGCTAGCGTAAGAAGATGTAGATTCCTCTACTATATCATTTTCGATCAATTCACTAACCATGTCCCTTACAGTTTCCTTTTCTTTTAAGCTAAGCCTGTAGGGTCGGTACGCGACTGGATTATTATCCGTTAAGTGAATATCCATCTCTGTTAAATCAGTGCATCCTAGTTCAGATAGATTTTGAGCAAAAGTTTCACGATACTTCTTAATTAAATCGAGTACTTTGTTTTTTTCATTAGATGATAAATCAGGATTTATCTGTACATCCTTCTCGTCTATTGGTTCATATGACGTCTGCACACTTAGGCATAAATTAGTATTTGATACATTTAAATGATCTACAACCTCTACAATCTCAGCCCTAACTAAAAGCGTATTTTTTTTAATAATTAGCGTTTTAGACAATGAAATTACCAAAATTTCACAAATTCCTTCACAAACTTTGTACAAACCCTTTTCTATCCAATACTCTGTGTTATCGAAGTAACGTAAACTCCCAGCAACATAAACAGTTCCGTTTATTACATCCATACTTTGACAATTAATGCTGCCCGACCCACTAACAGACTGGTCATTGTTGGAAAAAAGTTTTATAACTGTAACAGGTTCGTGCTCCAAATGAGGTAGTTCATCGGGAACACGTCTATCAAGAATTTCTAATGACTCACTAGTTTTAATAACCAATACATGGGATAATTCAGTAAAGTTTTGTCCTACTAATATTGGAACATGTAAAGAATTATTTGTCACTATAAATGCCTCAATATTGGCTTCAACTGAACCTACTTTGATCAATGTAGTTTTACCAGTAGGTACAACAACCGCTTGGCCAACCCCCCTTATAGTTGGTACAGAAGTTTTATCAATAAATAAATTATGTTGGGCAGCGATTTCTTCAGTTATGAGAGTACAATCGCTTCCAAAATCAATGAAACTCCTTATTTTATTGGTGGAATTATTTAAATATACATCTTTATAAAATTTAGAACTATTTTTATTATTCAGTGAATCTGCGATCAAAACACGCTTATCGTTTGATTGCTTTGGCGATTCGGTTGTATTTTTATTTCGGAAGAAACAATTTTCTGTTTTATGGCCAACCTTCTGACAGGTGTTACACTTAACTAGTGGTTGAGTACATTGAGAAATTCGGTGTCCCTGTTGTTTACAGTTATAACACATTAAAGATCTACATTGTCTAGCTAAATGACCTGTTTTCTTACAATTTGTACAAGTAAGTGCACCAGTCTGATAGTTAGGTTTTGGTTTAGAACTTTTGGGATCTTTCTGCTCGTTGCAAATATCCTTTAAATAAGTAAACAAATCTTCGGGTGTCGTCGACCTAGCCGAAGACGCACTAGTCCTAATAGTTTTGTCATCAATTCCGTGAATTATGCAATCTACCGCCCTTTTATTGGTTATATCACACGCACTCAAGAGAATCATCTTATCGTAATAATATTCATCTAGCGACTCACTGGGCCTAAAACGTCGCTCTAACATCTCAGACAATAACGTGCCATAATTTGAATCAGATGGGAAGGCCTTTTTAAGGCAGTCTTGCCACTCTAACCATGTTTTATTAATTGATTGCAATCCCTGGTACCAATTTTTCGCATGACCCACCAATCGTGGTAAAGCAAAATGAGATGTCTGTTGGTCTGACCATTTATAAATTAAAGCACACTCATTAACTTTAGCTAACCAAATCTCAATTTTGTTGTTTTTAACAGTTGGATCAAATTCAGGTATGATATTTTTATCAAAATGTAACTTTTGAGAAAGATCGGGTTTTACAATATTACTGATAAGTTGGAGAATATCTTGGAAATTAACGTTCATACTTAAATTACGTAAAGATTCTGGCATACCTTGTTCATTATTTAACGTTATTGACCTGCTTGGCTCCACCAATTGCCCATCCAGAATCATGCTATTGGAAGTAGACGCACCCGGCGCGGGGACAGGTGTCGTTTCTTCAACAGCGACGGATGCTGACGGGACAGACGCGGGTGCCGATGAGGCAGCCGCAGTTGTCGATGGGTCGCCTCTCAATTTACTTGGTTGCTGCTGCACGTCTTGGACGACTTGAGGTTGATTTGCATTGCGATTTCCTGTGGAACTTTCCCTTCGAGTTAGTAAAGATTCACTGCGTTCACGAGAGTTATGGCGGCGTCTGCTTGAACTATTTCTCGAAAATCGTGACGCTTGTTTGTACCGAGAACTAGAACGGCGCCTGCAGGATGGTGGCGAACGAGAACGGGAGTCCCTGTGGTGCCTGTGATGTCGACGTTTCCTACTGCGACGTGACGCAGAGGAGTTGTGATCGTCAGACATTATTCTTAGTTCGATTCGATCCCTTACTTCTGATAATAGAAATTAGCTGGGAATACGAGCTACTTATGTATCTATAGATAGGAGTTGGTAGAAAAATAAAATACGGGTAAGTACTTAACTTATTTGATGTTTACTCGTTTTCTCCAAAAATCAGAATGCCGCCATTACATTTTCATTTTTACTTATTGACTACCTTAAAGTACGTTAACGGTCTATTTACAACTTTTAAACTCACTTTTAAATTATACACTCATCTAGTGCAAGCATTAAACTATACATAATTTTAAGTAGGTTATTTAAGAATTAATCATAACGATTTTACATTATACAGAATTATATTAACTATAATTAGACTTTAAAGTTATTGAAATTCGACAAATATCAAACTGAACTATTACATCCGTTTTAAACAAACTTTGCAATCAAAACAACATTTAACATTATTGCCACTGTCAAAATTAACAATCACTACCAACCAAATAAAACAGTATCTAACATTTAAAATATTAGCTCTAGAAGTGTTATTATTAAATGCTTTGTTGGGTTGGATATAGTTTTCTTTATGGTCAAGCAATAAAGTTTATTGCGAAGTTCAATTTGTTAGTTGATATTTTTCAAAATAGATTTTAAACGATCATGCGTTCGAATCCTGGCCGACCGCGAACCAATGTCTTTTTCTGTAAAAAGTTATGTGCGTTATTAACATCGCTCTTACGGTGATAGAAAACATCGTGGGAGAAGCCACGGCTTAGTTAGCTCCAGACGTATTGACCTGTTCTTTCCTCTGGGCGTGGCTGACTAGGCTTGGAGGGTGGTAAGCCTACTCCACTTAAAAATGACCTGGGCATTACGTCGTAGATCGAAAACGAAGTTTTTATCGCGCCAACGCAACACGAATCTCCGCGACTCTATGTAGCTATGGCAACATTATGATTATAATAGTAAAATAAAAAAATAGTAGTTATAAGTACCTATACCTACCACGAAAACCTCCCATGTACCTGTGTACCTGTAAGTCTACAAACCGAATCTAGCATTTGGGGACACGATCGGTCTATAACCGATCCCTGAAGGTTGCCCCTGGGGGCCTGGGGGTGACCTGACGGTACAGCGGACCCCTCTCTTTACACCCTTGCTGGTCATCGCTGGGGACGCTATAACATATATGCGTAGGTATTAGAGAACTGGGTTTGCTTGTACTTGTGTAAGTACATATACCGCTCGTAGCTTGCAAAATTATGAACCGATCAGCAGCTGATCGAATTCAAGAAACAGATAGAGATTGTGAAAGACAAATTACTATAATCATAAAGAAAGATCTTTCAGATAAATGCAAGTGATTGCAGTTATTATGTATCATTGGATAATAATACGAGATAATATCTAACTAATTCGAGACGTTAGGTTGTAAAACTACCTGAATTATTTTTGTAATGTGAGTCGCATTATAGTTGGGTACTAGCAGTGCCCTGCTGTTTCAATCGCATAATTCCAAACTTGATGCTGCTAAACTGCCGCGCCTGTATGGAGCCTACGCGTCGATTTGATTCTTTTCCAATTTCTTTTCTTTTCTTGTACCTATTTGTGTAAGTATATACGGTAAAAGTAACATACTTACCGTACCTATAGGTATATAATATGATTTTTTTTTTAATGTTTATCCTGACTTCTGCTCAACTTTCAAGGCACAGCTCAAGCTAATAGACCGATTGGGTGAGGATTTAAATAATTCTTTAAATTTAAATTGCTGCTTTTAAAGTCAACAGTCCACCGCCAAATAAGAAATGTTAATTTAGCTTAGGTTCCAGAGTTTACAGACGAACGCACATTATGTATGAAAAACTGGCTTGACTCAGCGAAGCTAAGCTAAACTAACTCAGTTTGAGTTTAGTCAGCTTTATCCGTTAGAACTTAGCTGTTCTCTTTATTTGTCTTCTTATATTGACCAACTTGAAAATCGTAAATTACAAACGAGTTTACCATCAATAAAAACAAAAAACAAACATTGCCAAAGCATATTTAAATTAACTCTTTATTAATTACAAACTAACGTAAAATAAACTTGTTGCCATGATGAAACCAATATCAAATACCTCCCACGCTAATCTACAAGTAATTTCATCCACTTAACATACCATTTGTATAACACTCGTGTTATCTAGATCCGTTTGAACTTTCGTTTGTAGGCGTCGAAAGTTTACCAACTAGCCTCTATTTGTGGTATAAATAAGGTTGAAAATAGCTATTGTAGTTTCGGTAGCATCAAAATGTTGAGCACGCTTAAAGACTGATTAGAAATTGCCACTTCGTCTGCTTCTGATGTCATTGGCGCGTCTAACGAGCGCATAGATTGATTTATGATGTTTGGCCGATCTTTGGGTCGCATTTAAATGGATCCTTTTGATGGAGAAATGAAGAAGGCTAGTAGACTTGTGAATAATATGTTTTGTATCAATAAAATCAACGTAATTACAAAACACAATAAAGTGGAAGATAGTACCTACAATGGACAACACATACATGACTAGTATATAAAAACATATTCGGGCAGGCGCTATGCGCCCCATACTTCCAACAGCTTCGTTCAAGTTTTGAACATTGAAAATATAAAACCGTAAAACAGGAACAAGCTAAATAACGTGGACTATAGATATAAGCGGGATAGAGTATTTTTAATTTAAATTAGGTATTTAATTGAATTTAGTGAATTAAGATGGTGTACTATTGGTAATCCTTTTTACTAGTCTCTAGAGTAATATTGCCAACCCTATAATAATAAGTCAACTATATTTGGGAGTTAAAAGCTAAAGAGTAGGGTTATTGGCGTAGTTTTATTATATTTTTGAGGTTGAACTAAAGCCATACTCAATGGTAAAGAAGAATATTTGACTGGATGTTTAATATGTATTTATATTTATAACCTCTGGAACTCATAAATAAATCGAATTGAATTGGCACATATAAACATTATTATATGTATGTACCTACACAGATTTAATGGTTTATTCTTATTAAACTAGATACACAAACAATTTTGCGTCTCTTTCTCTGACGCCCCATAATAAATCATATCAGATAATTACGTTTAAATAATGCAACGTAAACATTGATACATACAGCCAAGCAAAAAATAATTAAGCTGTCATATTCAAGTGTCCCAATCTTGTCAGACAGTTGTGCAATATTACGTGGACTTGTAACCGTATTCAGAAGTCTATGTCAAACGACAGGTGAGGTGACTCTCGAAATTCCATAACCATTCATCTAAAATTTATCTGAGAAAGGTTGTTTACTATTGAAGTGAAACGGCACGACTTAATTGTATTTGTTGGATAATGATATATGATTTTGTAAAACTTTTGATTTCTTCGCTTAATATACACACACAGACATCCGCTTAAAATAGTATAATTAACTACTTGTAGTACTTTTACTTATCTATTACTTCTACTACAACTATTTGAATCAGTAGGTATTGTGAAGGATATACTTGTTTTAATTTTTTAATTACCAAGATGTAGATTAAAATTGTACTATATATTGTTATGGTTTACTTTAGGATTACAATTATAATTTAAGTAGGTACCTACTGTATCACCTTACTGCATGCTCGAAATGAGTAAATTTTTGAAACGATTTTTTAAGACCTTCAATGTACAGTTACAGCAATAAAAATATTCTTATTCTTATCCAATTTTATACAGCACACAAACACATAGAGATAAGTGCACCGGGAAACGGTTCCCAGTCCCCGATAGGGATATTTTAGCTGCACTATAGTAAGATAACCGTCAAAAAGTCATGTCGTCACCATGTATGAAGTCGTTTTAGTCTAATATAAAACACATTTTAGTTACATAATTTAATATCATTATAATTCGACAGTTAAAAAGCCTATCTTATTCGAATGCTCATGAATATGTTGAAATGATAGTTTAACATTCTTATAGGTAGCTATTAGCCATTTAAGTTAGTTTTAATTTTACGGAAATAGTAGATCTTGTTACCTGCTCAAGATGCCAATTTAAATTCTTATTTCCTTTTAATTTATAAGTTTAAATATAAGTAGGTACCTTTTGTACTCAAAAGAATCTAAAGCAGGAGATGATGCATCTGCTTTCCTGCCCATTGTGCCCCTTCTCTTGCACAAGGGAAGACCCCATGAATGATACTAATTTCGCCTTGAATGTAATATAATAATGACACGATAATATTACAAATATTGCGGTCATTGATACGTAGAAGAAGAAATATCTAAATAGAAAACATAAAACTCATAGACAGCTTTAGATATTAAGTAGAAGGTACGAGTACGTACATACCTACCTTCTACTTAAAATCTAAAGTTTAACCTTGATTTAAAACTGATTAGATCACACACAGTTAAAAATTCAATTTTATCATAAACACTTCCTAAATGATATTGATCTAACTACATACAACAAAAAAATATTACAAGTCTGTCAAATTCAAGCTCCAAGAACAAGAAAAGTTGGTGCGTATCCTATATACAGAAGATATAAAAAGTTTTGTGACAATTTTGAATATTTTTAAGCATTTTTATACAAAACACAATTACACAATGCTGTAATTAAAAAAAATATACTTAGAACGTGCGGTTTCTCGAACACTAGAGCTCGCTCGCTAGAATACTCGTTACCTACTTTATTGGAAAATCTACAATCCTAATTTTTATTTTCCCATTATTAAAACAATTATAATTTAGTGCTTTTAATTAGAAAATGAACCACAAAGGCTTATTATGAGCTACTTCTAGCAAACTGCGTCAACACTTCTTTAACAATAAAATAAATTTACATAGATTTCAATATTTTCGCATACATTATGATAATATATTTTATATTGTATTATAAAATTTTATTAGCAAAGTAGGCTGTTTTCTCCCGAGTTTATAAAACACATAACATTCGTTTTAAATCCATTTTATTATACTAGATTACGGAAAGTAATGTATTATGAAATATTATATATCCTGCGTTAGTCTTGAGACTCAGGTTCTACTGAGTTCTGAGTTCGATATAAGATATAATTATTTACTTCCTAAATGAGCTAACTAATAGTAAATGTTAACCAATTTTTAATCAGTTCAGCGGTTCAAAATGCATAGGTATAAGTTACAGAAATAGGTACATGATTTTCAAACACTATCAATTCTTGTTGATCGGCCTCTTCAACGAGACTCCTTCTATTAAATTTGCGTCATAAGTAGGCATGCGCTGAATAAACCAACTTAAGAGGATAGTCTCCATTCTCTTTCTCCATACAAACGTAGTTTACATTTTCCTCCCTGGATAAAGACATTAGAGCAAATATGTTTATGCCATAAAACTTATATCTGTCATGACTATGCATATACCTTTTTATTTTTTTATTTTATTATTATTTTAATTACAAAATAAAAAAAAAGGTAGATGCGTTGTCATGACAGATATAGGTTTTATGGCATAAACATATTTGCTGTAATGTCTTTATCCAAGGAGGAAAATTGTATGGAGAAAGAGAATGGAGACTATCCTCTTAAAATTTGATGAAAAGGTCAACTTTAAGCCATAAGGTATTAATTTTTCATACAAAAGACTTCAACGAAGTTCTTTTTGGAAATGTTTTAACTTTTTAGGCAGGGGAATAAATAGATTCTAGATCTGCAACTATCTGCATACTTAGTATCGTCGCAATCGGTTCAGTAGTTTTTGCGTGAAGGAATAACAAACACACTCGTTTATTTACTTACTTACACACAAACTTGCGCATCTACACTTCTACACCATAATAATATTATAAAGAGGAAAGATTTGTATTTTTGTGTGTCTGTGTGTGCGTCTGTATGTTTTTTATGAATAAACTCAAAAACTACTAGACCTATTTGAAAAATTCACCATTAGAAAGCTACATTCACCCTAAGTAACATAGGCTACTTTTAATCCCGATATTCCCACGGGATCGGGACTTACGCGGGTAAAACCGCAGGACGCAGCTTGTTTATAATATAGTAGTATGTAAGTCGTCAAATAAGTTATTTTATTTCCAAATAATATTAGTATCTACTTACTTAATATTAACCCTTAACGTACCTACAATGTTAATTAAAGAATAAATCAACATAAATTTGTAATCAATAACTTTACGGACCGCACCCAATACGACCCGATTTTATTTCTAAATCATTAATGTTGTTAATGAAAATCTAGATAATGCAATTTACTGTGCTCTATTAAATTAAGGCTAGTTTTGTGGGTGATTCTGTATTAGCTGTGGGAGTTAATTCCACAGATTATCTACGCTTTTACACCTAATCATCTTGGAGTAGTTTGGTGCTCTGTGGCGTGGATGGCGATCACTGGGAGCCTACTAATACTATAGGTACCACCATTTTCGATGTTCGGCGAAACAATATTTCAACGTTTGAAACTTAAAATTCTAAAACCGTATTGGAAATCGTCGATATTATCGTTCGTAAAAACTGCTAGCAGTAAGATTTTCAACCGATCTAGACAAAACTAATTAATCCTATGTCTACACTAACTCCAGTGGCACAGTAAGTGAGTTGATGGCGCAGTATTTTGTCAAATTGTCAAAAGTTTCTTAATATTTACTCATGAAATAAGAAAAATGTTATCAATCATACCGACATTAAAACAGGAAGATCTTAATTCATAATTATGATAGAGATAGGCAGATGTGCGAAGCTACAAGGGTCGACACCATGAGGGGGAGAAAACTCGTTTTCCTTGGTGGCTGCACCAGCCAACGTATTAGAACATGGAAGAGTCCGCTTGGCGCTTCGACTTAGACCGGTGGGTTGTAACAAGCCACGGTCGAAGCCTCCCACCAAGAAATCCCTTTTGATCTCCTTTTACGCCTTGGGCTTTGAGCGCAGCGACCGAATCAAGAAATTGAACGAAAATTAAATCTAACACCCCCCACTTCGCGTACCATGTAGCTCGGCCAAGCGTTAGAAAAAAAATGCTATGCAATACAAATACAAAATACAAATACAAAAATATTTATTCAGAACGTAAAATTAAAATACAAGTGTAGTATAATCGTTAAAGATCAGCTTTAGTTATAAACTGTGACGCTGTCTTTAACGCTCATCCCAAGAGAAGCAGATATGTATATGTTCCGAAAAACAATAAATTGATAGGTACTTAGGTATATGTAAATTATAACAATGTATGATAGAACAAAACAAAACATGGGAACAATTTGTTAAAGTAAAAGAAATAAATTAAATTACTCAGTCCAAGAATTCCAACTTAAACAGACAAAGGTAGGCAGGCACACATATGTTATGCAGAGGTAGGTATGTTAATATAATTGTTGTTATTTTTGTGATGATTATTGAGATTAGTAGAAGTAAAAAGGTACCATCAACATCACTTAATAACCACATAACATTACCTTAATAACAACACAAGCCTAGGCATTTTTATCAACTATGCATCACAATCGGTTCTGTAGTTTTAGGTTTTGACGAAGTAAGATAGATAATAAATACTGTGTATAGTTGTCGATTAAGCCTATGTAATCACTAATCACTTTTCCTAGTGCTGAATTATTTTGACTATTCAATAAGCTAAGTATAAAGAAATTGAATAATTAGTACTAATAAGAAAAGGTACCTGGGTATGTAGCACGGGTACGTAGCAATACGAGACAAAAACCAGAATCCAACACGCAAACCAGCACAGCACACAAACACACAAAAACCATTTTGACTATTTAATTTTGTTAAATAAAGTTATGCTGCACTAAAACACCTTTATCACTGCCTGCTCTTTCTCTGCAAGACAAATACACTCATGGGTGTGGGTATTCTTGAATAAAGTAGGCTCGTCCCAATGCAAACGGGCGAGTCCATTCGGAACATTCAATGAATAACAAAGATGTTGTTGCAACTAGATGTGGCTTTGTCGTTCGTAATCAAATTTTACATTTTGTAATTAAATTTCTAGGAAACAAGTTTACTGGGTGGCAACACACCAAAATAAATTGCGAAAACGCTAAGAATGTTTTTAAATGTACTATTATTGTTTGTCCTGTGGTTTGCAGTTATTTTATCGCGTTATCCCAACAGTATTAGACATGTTAGTTCAGGATAGACTTAATACGTTGTAGGTTTATTATTACCATTAGAAAAATTAAAATAATAAATATTGAATTGACCGCGAGGGAATTGGAGTGGGGGTTTTAGGTTTTATTTTCGTTACGGAAATTCTTGATTCGGTCGCCGCACTCAAAGCCCGCGATAAAAACTGTGCAATAGCTTAATAAATAATTACCTTAATTAAATTAAAAATGGATACAACACGTCATACTCATTTCAGGCACGCACACTACACGACACTGACTCGTTTGCTATTTTACCCTACTATAGTCTAGTATAATCCATAAGTAGTTCAGTATCTATGTAATTCAAAGTCATTAACCAGGTGGTTAGTTTCTTTTTAACTTCGCGGGATGTTAAGGGGTATATATTTAAATTTCTGTTAATTTTATTGTAGATATTAGGACTCAAGTACTTATAGAACCGTGTAGCTGTAACAGTTCTATGTCGCAGTAGTTTGTGAACAATATCACTTCTACGAACTTCGGTCTGACTATGGTTAAAAGGGGTCTCGGAATGCTTACGTAATACTGTCAGCAGTATAAACAACTGTCTTACGGTTAGGACTCTGCTTAAGGCATACAGTTCTGTAGTAGAAAATCTCCTGCGCTTATTATGCATGATCTTGAGTATTGCTCTCTGGGCTCTTTCAGCTCGAAGAAGTGATGTTTTTTGAGCTCCACCCCAAGCCGTAAGGCAATACGACTGAACCGATTGTGCCAAGGCAAGGTAAACACTTTTGAGCGTAGAGGTATCTGCACGCGAGCGCAGTCTTTTAAAAACAAATATAAGTTTTCTTAAGCGCGTGGAGACATAATCTATTTGTTGGTGCCAGTCCAAGTTCTGGTCTATCATTACACCAAGATATTTGATAACGTTAGACGTAGCCAATTCTTCAAAAGTAGTTTGTGAGCCAACTTCACCCCCCTGATAAGGCTTGTGGATTTTAACTTTAAACGAATCTGGGGGAAGTGATGCTTTAGTTAACGCAAATGGTATTATCTTGGTTTTACTGATATTCAGAGTTAGAAGGTTCGTTGCTAGCCAATTAGTTACACTATTCAAAGCGTTATTCGCAAGAGTCTGAACCTCTGCCCAGGAGCTACCGTGTATAAGCAAAAAGGTATCGTCCGCGTAGGAAATGATTCTGCAGTTGGGAATTGACATATTGCACAGTTCATTAATATAAACAAGAAACAGGGTAGGTCCTAAGACACTACCCTGTGGTACACCGTAGTAAATGTTTTCATCATCACTGCATATATCACCTATCACCACTCGCTGCGATCGGTCAGTTAGATAGCTTGAAAGTAACCTTAACACCTGGCCTCTCACTCCGACGCCTTCCAGCTTTTTCACAAGGTTGGGAACAGAAACTGTGTCGAAAGCCTTAGATAAATCAAGAAAAATGCCTATTGTTTTTAGTTTTTTATCCAAATTTAGTATAATAGTGCTAGTTAACTCCAGGACAGCATCTTCTGTGCTTTTACCAGATCTGAAACCATACTGGTTAGGACTTAGGATCGAATTTGATTCCAAAAAATTAACTAGCCTTTTATTGATAATTTTCTCAAATACTTTTGAAAATGAGGGGAGAATTGATATAGGTCTATAGCTATCAACACAGTCTCTGCTACCACCCTTGTGGATTGGATGTACAAGTGCACGTTTGAATGCGATTGGAAAGGTACCAGAAGCAATACAAGCATTGAAAATGTAACTCAGATAGGGGATCAGATATCGCTTTATCTCTTTTAGTAAGTTGTTTGAGATACCATCCCAGCCAAGTGAGGTGGAATTCTTAAGACTGTTTATAATAAGTTCAATTTCTCGCGAGTCAGTATAAGATAAAACCATTGAATCTACATGAGATGAGTTTGTACCAGACTGTGACGGATAACTCCCTGCGGCGGTATTCAGATTTGTTTGAATATTATTGGCGAGCACTGAACCTATGGTGGCAAAAAACCTATTTACCGAATTGATAGATGACTGCGTATCATCTCTTGTCTTAAGAAGATTTAGACTATGCGACCTAGAAGAAGATAAATAGGTAAATTTTTTGATTAGATCCCAGAGTGCCTTAGGATTTCCCGTCGCCTCCCGCAAGAGTGTTCTTTCATAGGTACATTTGACTCTTTTTAGCAGATTGTTACAATGATTCCTGTAACGCAAGTATGTGGTCTTCAGAATGGGATTTTCAGGATTTTTCTTTGTGTTTAAATATAGTTTGTCTCTGTTTTTGATACATCGCAGTAGGCCAGGGGTCATCCATGGCTTTAGGGTTCGTTTTCTAGACGGGATTTTGATGTTTTTACTATTTGAGTTTATTATGTTAAAGATAGTAGATAATAGGGCATTTGTGGCAACTTCAACGTCCGAGCATCCAAAAATAAAATCAAAATTGGTTTTCTCTAAATTGTTCTTAATGCCAGTTATGTCCATTTTTTTGTAAGTCAAGCTCGATCCTATAGTTAGTTTTGCATTAAAACTTAGACAGGTAAAAACGGGGTAATGATCGGTTATGATTGAGTTTAATACCAGTGTGATCGCACCTTGACAGTCCCCAATAGATGTATTCTGTCCGCTTTTAACAAAGACATGATCCAGACAGCTTTGTTTCCTAGTCGGGATAGTGTGGGTAGGAAGCATAGCGTGAGACGCTAGTAGATTTAGGTAGTCGTCAGTATCAGGGTCTTTACCATGAGATGCAATATTGATATTGATGTCACCAATAACCCCCACATTTCGTTTTGAACTCAAGGAACCAAGTGTGACATCGAGGCTATTTCTGAAGTTACTTAGGTCCTTGACGGACGGAGATCGGTAGATGGCCAATATTGTAGTTTCATCGCCAATGTCTACTCTTAGACAGCTGGTATCTATTATTAAATGTTCTTTAACTGTGCAAGTAAGGGAATCGCTAGTGTAAACAATTACTCCATCATTTTGGTTCCGAAAACCAGATTTATGAGCTCTGAAACCAGAAATGACAGGAAGTTGAGGACACTTACTAAGCCAGCATTCGGTCAGAATGATGAGATCTAAGGGAGTGTGTAGTCTATTGATTAAAATTAATAATTCGTCTATGTTGTGACTAACACTACGTATATTAACGAGAAGAATTTTAAAACTCATCAAGCAGCCATATTCGTGAATATATCTGAGACTATCTTCGGGGGAGACAATAAATGCATCCGAAACAGAAATAGAGTCAATTTCAGAAGAGATACTATCCATAATTATCATAAAGTTGTATAACAGAAGGTTTACTATACGGAGGATATATAGGCAATGGTAGGATCACCCAGAGCAGATCATCTCGCACCCATGATACCGACAGTAAACAAGGAGAGTTATGCGTAAGAAGCGTTTGTGTGTATGCAGAGTAAATGCAGTTAAATAAGGTGCTGGTTATGTACCTAAAACTAAAAATAGGCCTATGGAATATTATTATAACTAACGTAAGACTAAAGTAATATAATCTGTAGATTATTATTGAAGAGTGAAGATGCCGCAGCGCCGCCGAATAGAGCAGAGTCGGAGTCCATACCAGTCATTGCGTTGTAATTGTCTGTGTTGATTTCGCCTTGATGTTTTGAAGATCATGCTCAGAGTTGATCCTTGTTAGGGATTCACCGTCAGTTTTCCGCATGAATATTTTTCCGTTAGTCACCCAACAGTATTTGTATTGCTCCGTTTTGGCCAAGTCACGAGCTAGGAAAAATAGCCGTTTCATCTTTGCAGTGAGATTTTCTGAGACAAAGATTGGCCTACTCTCACCAGTAATTTTGAGATGTTCCGTAGACAGCCGACTTACTTTATTGAACTGCTTAAACTGCTGTATAAATTTTTCCTTGCTCAATATTGTAGTAAATTCAACTAAAATCGTTTTCTGCGAAACTGCGGAATTAGCTTTCGAGTTGATCCTAAAGACATCTTTTATGTCAGATTTCTGCAATGGAATCTTAAGTATAGCGGAGATGTTTAACACCGTTGCAGCGAGTCTTTCCTTTGTTTCAGATTGGATATCAGGAATGTTTCTTATCTCGACACAAGGTGCCCGCGTATGACGCTCAAATCCTTCAAGTTTGTCTTCTATGGTTTTGAAAAGGAGCATATCCTTTTCTCGGACTTTTTCCAGCTTTTCTACTTTTAGACTCAAAGCTTCATACTTCTCGTTGGCAAACTCAAAAGCAGACTGTATGGAGGAAGTTTGCTGTTTAATTTCTTCGACTGCAGTGAACAGTATGTCAAATTTCTTGTCTTGCTCTTCCTTTACACCTTGTATGAAAGACTTGAGGTCTTCAATGGAATCTATCAATGAGGGCTCGTCCGGACGTTGACGCTTTTTCGCTGGATTAGCTGCACCGCGCATCATATTCATGGCAATTTCTGCAAGTGTCTCAGTTGGCTCATCCAGTTTGTGTAGATTCGAGTCAGAGTTCGAAATTTGCTTATTGGGAGGCATGGGGAGTGACATCGTGGTAAAGATTGTGTTTATCGAAAAGATGGAGAGTACCAAGTTTCACTCACGTTGATAAGCCAAGATAAACAAAATTTCGTACGCAGGAACTCCCAACAGTCACTATATAACTTTGATTAAAAATCAATTGCACTAACCGCACGACACACGTCTGAACACCTCAGAGGTCCGGAGGGGAGAGCTATAGCTCTACCGCGGCAGTTCCCGAGTGCCATATGTTTTTTTTTGCGGTTTCAGACCTACGGGAAAACGCAGGCGTTTAATCGCAGTGCGTACAAGTAGGTACACGCTCTTAGACCCGGGCCACAGGGCAAAATGTCTCAATCATGTGAAATTTCGTATCATATACCTATTTACGATACCAAAGTCTAATAGGTTTCTCTAAGTCCTGATTAGTTGACTAATCGTTAGGACAAACATTTATCTATATCTAAACACGTTTATCTGAAATCAGTGTCATGCCTGCGGCTGACCCATACATATTACAACATTCTAGAATTCTGAACAAATTCGTGAGTTTGATATTACTGCGTTTGAGCGATATGGGCCGTCATTAGGGCTGACACTAATTGTAGTGTTCAAATATATTAGCATTTTATTTATTAATCTCTTAATAGGCCTACGGTTTTTAGTCACGTAAGTTCTGGGGGCCTACTAGCGTTTTACGACCGAACTAACGATCGAGAATTTGGCACTGCGGTTTCAAAACTGTATTAAGTTTCGATAGTCAATTTTTTTAAACATTTGTGATAAAAAATTGATCTTTCTTCTGTTTTCGCGAGGTTGGATTGAAATTAAACTCAAAAGTAAAGTAAGTAGTAGGTAGTAGTCTTAAGTATTAAACACCACGCGATTAAAACCGAAAAATGAGTTTAATTCAAAAAATCGTGGAGAATCGTTGGAAATATAGGATACAGCTATCTACATTTCTACCTAAAACTTTCATTGCAATCGGCAGTGGTTTTGTGTAAAGAGCCAAGAAACACACATACGAACAATATATTTTATTACATTACATTAGTCCTATAATATTGTATATATATGTTGCTTAATTTGGAATAAAAAAGCAAATGTGCTACTGTAGGTATATAGGTACTTGTAAAACTTGTGCTTTTACAAGTGCTTTTTTTCAACCATCCAAGAAGACCTGAGATACAAACTCCACTCATCTCTTAAACAAAAAACAGTTGATATTTTAGAGAATGTTTCGAGCAATGCCAACCCTAACCTAACAAAGAATGTTACTCATAAATTTCCCACGGAACGACAAAACGCATTAAACTCTCTTTATTTGCACATTACCCTAGCGTGTATTGTTTGTTAAGTAGAAATATGGATGGTTATCAGTGGCGATTTGAAACGAGTAATACATTGTATGAACACACAGTCGACTGCCGCGTTCCTTGCACTCTACATTGTATCAATTGTATTCAAATTCAAGACTACAGCACGGCAACTTGGGAACACGTAATCTGATTACATCCAAAAACTAACTTATTTGTTGGGTTTATACGTTCTAACAGGTTGTCAGACAAAATAAGATTAAACATTAGCTTTTTGTTGAAATATTTTGGGACTAACAGATCAGAGATTTTTCTCAACCAATAATCTTTGGTAAGTATTAATTTAACGCCTGTTGGCAAGACATTACTGGGTACTCGTAAATAATTCTGTAATACCTATCTACAATATATTTTAGTGATTTAAAACGATACAATAGTTCCCGAAATAATTCGGTATTAGGCCAAACTGTTGAAACAGTTCCAAAATATCATGCTCCGGAAATTCTATAATTATAAAATACAATCATGACTTACTGATCGACCGATGAATCAACGCACACACATCTTAAACCTGCGATAGTAGAGAACTGAAGTTTGAAGAGTCTGTTCTTTATTATGATGTAGGCATGCGATAAAAAAGAAGTTTTGAATTGATTGTGACTTAGCGGGTGAAACAGCAGCTAGTAATCATTGAAATCATCAAAAATAAAATCAACCGATATTAATTTCATCGAAATCACATGTCTACCTACTTACCTACATCTATACTTTATTTCAAAATCTTATTAGGTATAAAAATTAAAACAAAAAACTATCAATATGAAAGGAAAAAGTAAATAACGAGCTGTCACTTTCAAATAAATGTACCTTTAAGTTTTTTGTTTACCTACATTTTTAATGTAGATTCTGCAATAGAGTAGGTATAGTGACAATATGATCATTGTCTTTTCACCTACTCGGCGTGCTATCGGCCGATGAAAAGTTTGCATTCTAGTGTATTACGAATATTTTGTCTGTTTAGGTTATTGTTCCCACGAGTCGTTCAGGAATTAGCTCCGGTAATTTCAGTAATTAACCATTTAGACCGCGAGGCCGTTGCACGAAAAATAATCTATCTTTTTGCAGAAAAAAAGAACTGTCGACAATAATTCATTTATTATTGCGATTAAAAATATTTCACATCTACCATAGTAACATTTTACCGGGTCCCCCTAAACCCTAAATATTCGGGGTTGGCACAGTAAGTCATCATTAACCATAGATTTGGCAATATTTTACGAACGGTCGTCTGCCTGAAACCCTTCTTAGGACCAAGCAGTTTACTCGCCACCGCGCGGGGGAACTCAAGGAAGTTCCCTAGTTGTTTCACATCTCTATATCTATAAAATGTTTTGTCCTGACTGACTAATGGATCAACGCACAACTAATACACCGATAAGTACAGAGGTGACATTTAGATAGTTATTTATAAATAATGAATGTAGGCAACGGATTAGGGTTTATTAATTCCCACGAGATTGGGAACGAGTTAGTTAAAGATTTAAATCGAATCACCCATCGGACAAAATGGACTAAGATTAGGGAATAGAATCACAAAAGTGATGTCGAAAATTGAAATAATCTTGAAAACCATTCTATGGCCGCCTGGTCTATATGCTAATACACCGAGTGAGTACCTATTAGCATATGTACCGCTCGGCCATAAGTTGCAAAATATGGAAAATTAGACTTATTTGACATCCACATCATACGCAGGCCTTCGGTTCCTCGTAAAACTTTCAAGGGACAGTAGACCTTACAAGTATATGGTTTAATTTAAACTTGATACCTCGACGCATTCCCACGATAAAGGATCTTGACAGACAGACGGACAACGTATGGATGGACATCAATGTGATCCTATAATCAGACCTACATAAGGTATGGAATATGGAAGAGTGTATAAAACAATAGATATATTTAGTCTAAAACTAAAGATTAAGATATACTAGAATAAAGATCAAGATCTTTATTAAAATAAACCTAGATTAAGATATACTGATTCAACCGACCTACCTATGATGAAAAATTCTAAGTATTAATAAACAATTAAAATACTCAATGGTCTCTCACACATAATATTTCTCTGACTCACATACCTACCCACCCACAACGAGTTCTTGACCTAAGACGTAATATAAAAAATGTGTTTTTTTGGAATTTGTTGTAATAGGTAATTCCATAGGAAAGTGATTAATCGATAAAAAATCCTATCGACATTATTTTCGTTTTTCTACTCAAAAAAATGCGTAAAATAAAAGGGTTTACCCATTTACCTAATCGTTTTCTGCAGGAAGAAGCACATTTTGTTTGCTTTCTTGATAATATAGTAACATTTTACCGGGTGTTAATCGCGTATTATTATTTATTCTCATACCTCGACGTTTCGACCATGTTACAATGGTCTTGATCCGGTGAATTTCCCTCTTATAGAATTAAATGTAATGCATAATGTTTCTTAATTATCCTGAGTAAAAATACCAATCTTAAGAGGAAAGTCTCATTCTCCGTACAAACGCAGTCGAGTATCGTGTTTCCTCCCTGAATAAGAAATATGTTTAGGTATGCCATAAAACCTATAGGTATCTCCCATGACCATGCCTCTACGTATTGTTTTTAATTATTTTTAATGAGAATAGAAGTAAAATTTAAAAAAAATCGAATATCAAAACGTGGGGCCATGATCATGGCTGATATAGATTTTATGGCATAAACATATTTTCCTTAACCTTTTTATCCAGGGAGGAAACGTTTGTATGGAAAAGAAGTAGGTAGACTTTCTCCTTAACATTTTATCATGCGGAACCCTTGGTTTAAAAGTCCGATTCGCACTTAACCGGCTCTAAATAAGCGGAACTGGACATGACGTTGACATGCTCTAGGTCACACATGCGTACACACGCTGTCATGAGTCTCCGGTATTATATTGATTTATAAGTCAATAAATAATAAGTTTACTTATTAAATTATCTATCACTTAAAGAATCAAAACATGAGTAATTAAGATATCGTGGGATAGTTCTTCACAGAGTTATTGGTGTAATTATGAAATGTAAGTAAAAGTATGATATTAGTTTACTTAATGACGGTGGCGGATGATGGTGTATTAATTTGCTTATCTATATAAGCAAATTAATACACGGTCCTAGCGATATGAAATTTGGAGTGTGTGTTCTCTGTGATGTTTAAGCATCCACTAAGAAAGGGTTTTTAGAAAACCTCGTGGGATCAGTACTTACGCGGGTGAAACCGCGGGACTAAGCTTGTAATTTTATATGGCTTATGCCCAAACGGGCATTTTTTCCTATTCGGTTCGAAACAATTTTAAAATGTAAACAGCAAGAAAATATTGTAAATATGATTTTTAAATTATTTTTAGTAATTTAGATAACCATTCCCCAAGGACTACAAGCGGAAGTCCTAGCTGCATGATTAGCTAAGTCTTATATAGGAACATAGATTAGTTGTTGTTCAAATAAAGCATTTTATCCATCTATTTTATTTTTTAGGGTTGCGTACCCAATGAGTAAAAATGGGACCCTATTACTGAGACTCCGCTGTTTTCATGTTAGTCTGTATCTCATAAACCTTGAACGCTAGACAGTTGCCACAGATGATGTATTTCTGTAGCCGCTATACCCAACCATTCGAATACTAAAATCGACTCAAATATTTAGGGGGGCTCTTATACAACAAGCGGGATTTTTTTAAGTTAAACTGTATTGATAATACAGTGTTACCTAATTAGCAATATAATTAATATTAAACGAGAAATACTGTTTTGGCGCTTACGATCTTTTTTGGCTTTAAATTTATTATTTATTGGATTTAATTTCCTAATATTACATCTTTTTCAAAACGGGGCGATGGACTTGACTAGCTACTGCGCGGCAATGAGCTGTTAGTTTATCAATACTTCACCATAAATCTTCTATTATACTTTTTTCTTTTGTTTTCTTATATAAGAAAGGACATTAAATTTTTATAACACTTAGTATACAGTAGGTAATAGTTTAACTAATTACCAAGTCACGCCTCAATCGATCATGTTCGTTTACCTACATGAATATATCGCACGTGTAGTGTAGATACGATTCGACGATTTGTTACGTGTCGGATATATTAATGATCGATTAACACAATCCATTGTTTGTCATTAGGTACAAAGTGTAAGTAAGCATAGTCTTAAAGTCAAGTAACTCGGGTCTAGTTTCAGGGGTTGTTATTGTGAACAATCCCAGAAACTATATGACGTATGAATGTATGTTCTCATCCGGGCGATATCTCTCAGGAGCCCGGGGTCCACTAAATAAACCCCATTTTTTTTTAATTTGGGGTCCACGCAGTCGTTAAGTCATCATTGACCATACCTTCTGCAATTAGATTTGGCAATCTTTTTACGGGGAGAACTTAAAGTTTGCTAATTTCCCTCATATCCCTTAGTCGCCTTTTACGACACTTACGGGAGGAGATGGGGTAACCCTATTCTATGCTGGGGCTACACGGCAAACGACGTATGACTGTATGTACTCGTATTTAAATATGCAGCAGCAAACACCATTTTAGTTCGGATGGTATACCTACCAATAACCGTCTCGTCGCGCTCAGTATACGCCCACTGATAAGTCGCGTCTCCGTAGCGTCGCGAATCCTTTGTAGCTATCGCCTAAGCAAAGTATAGGCGACATTCTACGTCGCGTCGTCGATCGCCTAATCGTCAAATTATATCCCCAAAGATATTCTCGACGTTCTACGGCGCGGCGCGGGCGCACCTTTGCTTCGATTTAGTGTTTTATTTACGGCCTAAAAAGTGCGTTGGGTCAAATAAAAAATACGAGGCATTAAAATGTTAAATATCCGGTTGACCTCCACATAGCCTTGCACCACAGTGTTACTTTCTACCAGACGAATGTCTACTGGAAAATCACATTACCACAAATAAGCAAGTTGCGCATTAAAATATACACCCACGCGCGCAATATATTTAATAATTTTAAATAAAAATACATATATTGTATTTTTAATTGAGTTGGCGGATGCTCTGTATGATGTACAGAACCTACATATGATGTTTTAGCAGAACATAAAAGTAATTATACTAACGTAAAACTTTTTGAACCTACTTTGATTTAGATTGGTTTGAAATTAAAGTCATTTACCGGTTTAAATCGCGTTGCGTTTAATATTTCTAGCATTGTATCAATGCCCGACGTTACAAGATCTTTACAGAGCTCTTCCTCGGGGTAGACATTTTCTTTGATCTACCTGGAGAAGTAGCATTTGGTACCTGCGTCCCGATTCTTGTACAATTTCCTACTAACTATGCTTTTCACTTAGGCATAGTCACGAACTAGTTTTAAGATAATAATACTAAAACTGTACCAGTAACTTTTATGAAACAATAAACTTTATGAAAAAATGCTTTCAAAAACTTTAGTACCCGGCGGGATCCGAACCCGCGACTATTGGTAATCCGAACCAACGCGTTTGACCGCTTCGCCACGGGTAGCCCTCCCGCCCAGGTCAAAACAAGAAAGCACCTCCTCGTGTGTTCTTGCTAGTAAGGCCTAGTAGTAACATCTACCGGCAAACTTTGCAGTTCAACTCGGCTTGGCAGTCGCGGGTTCGAATCACGCCGGGTACTAAAGTGTTTGAAAGCATTTTTTCAAAAAAACAGTATTTCCTAAGTGTGGATTAACACTAATAAATAATGTTTACAATAAACTTTATCTTATCTTTAACTGCGTAAATAAGTAATAGTTAGAGAACCATTATACACCCTGATTCATTTTATTAACTTCGTGAGACGGGCAATGAAATCAATCAAGAAATCAGTTACCTACCACAACTTACAAGAAGAAATTTATTGCAGTTGTAGTTATTTAAATCACACACAATTACCTGCCTCACCACACTCTCGCTTGTGAAATGTATCGCATTTTCTTTAAATTGGCCTACTTGGTTACGATTACATAGTTGGTTCCGTACACAATTTTGTAATATATCTACCTACTTATTTGCTGAAAATGAACGGTATATCATTATATTATAGAACTCAAAATACATGATGACACTTACACTGAGACTTTGCCTAAAATAGACCATAACCACAGCACACTTATAAAGAAATTCGTGTATTTGTGCTGTAGGTGTGGTATGTTTTAGGTAAAGTGTAAGTGTCATCGTGTATTTGGAGCTTTTAAGGGTAAAGTTAATAATAATTTTGAAAACCACCCGAATATAAATACTCGGATTTTAAGTAAGTACTTACCCATAATGGGGTTGGAAATAGTATATTATTCAAAGAGATGAAAAAGTAACTGTATTACATATGTCTATAGTGTCTTATTGGATTCTGGACAATGACCTAAACAAATAATGTAAAATATTGTATTTATTGTCTTGAGAACAAAATGTGTCAAACAACATCAAATCGATCGATCAATAGTTATAAACACGAATACAATAATAGACACCGAAGTTATAATCTATTAGCTACGTCCCTCGTTTTTACCTGCGTAAGTCTCGATCCCGTGATAAAATCGGGATCAAAAGTAGCCTATGTTACTCAGGGTGAATGTAGCTTTCTAATGGTGAAAGAATTTTTGAAATCGGTCCAGTTGTTTTCGAGTTAACTCATGACAAACATCCAGACGCAAACACACACACACACACACAAATACAAATCTTTCATCTTTATATAATTTGTATAGAGTTTAGATATAGATAAATACCTAATTGTATACAAACTTCCCGCCATAATGGAAAAAGTGCTAGCAATTACATCATTGTATCCTTTAATTTTGAAGAGAATGGAGTCTGTAAATTTACACAAAATTATAATACCTATGTAATACCAAATTAAAGAAATCGACGAAAAGTTTATAATAATTAATTAGTTCAAAAAATATTTTATGTAATACTTTAAAAGGCTTTTGTAATAAAAAGACAATCTCTTTCTAATTAGCTTTATTAGCATGTTTTACATTTTATGCCAAACTTCTTAACAATATTATACATAATAAATAATACAAAAGGCAGTAGAGTATGATCCCCGAGCCGGCAGACATCAGACAATACGGCTGACGGATAGTGTCTGGAAGTATTGGCGACTTATTTTTAAGTATATTATCAAAACTAAACGTGAAAATCAGCTTGGAGAATTAACGTGAGGTAAGTAAATTTTTTATGTACCTTGATGACCTGATATCTCAGAATTGGCCGTCGCAGCGGGTTAGCAAAAAGGCATGCGTTCTTAGTACATACTAACACTACTCAATCCATCGCATTTCGTTCGGCAGAAAATACGTAATGTCTGCCGGTTCTGGGATCTTGGACTACAGGTAGATAAGTGCATTCACGAAACAACGCCAGCCTTCATTATCAGTTAATTAAACTAAAGTCTTAAGTAGGTTAATTTCTCAATATCTGAAATATTTCTGAAGGGTTAATGCAATATGATATTTAAAGCCTATCAAAATCAAGGCCAGAATTATTTCATATTAAGTAAAACGAAGCAAATCTTTTGACGAGACAAACAAAGCGCAACAGATATTGCGTAGATGCACCAAACTATTGCACTGCATTGGCACCCGAATCAAGATCTCTGGCAAACTAACAATTCTTAGTCGACCGATAGTGTGAAATTGTCTACCCCTGATATACTTAGACTAACAATATAATGTGATAGCGTCCTCACTTGGCAGCCTTGAGGTGTTCCAGGCGTGGTCCTTTGTAACGGTCGGCCACCTCTAAGGGCACCTCCCAGGATCAAATAGGCAGATCGTGCCTTCGGTTCGGTAGTGTGAAATGATCAATAGCAGATCAAGCCATCATGTAAGCTATACATAAACTCAAAGTCCTGATGACTGAATATCTGAACTATATAGTAGAGCCCAAACCTCTAATTTTACTTTTACATTTGTTTATATTTTAATATTAATATGTAAATAAATTAAACAAATAAATTAATGTAAACAGTATTTCTTAGTGTTAATCCACACTTAGGAAATACTGCTTTTTGAAAGCATTTTTTTCAAAAAGAAAGAAATTAATGTTTTACTATATTTATAACATATTTTCATAATTCCAAAAAAACAGTAAAAAATAAAAAAGTAAAAAACCCCTCCATCCAACGACTCCCCGCGACCGCTACAATGTCGTTTTTCCACCTATACGTGCTCTTCCAACACTTCGTTTCGCATTGCTTCGTGGTCGACACTCCTGGACTCCAACCATCCCCAACCATTATCACTCCTTCGAGCTGTATAGCCTACCTATTGCCACTTCAGTCTGCTAAATTTGAAATCTTTGACTGAAATTGAAATCGGTGACTTTGGTTCTCCGACGGGTTTCCTTATTTCGGATTCTATCACTCAGAGCTATGCTTGGAGTTTTCCCCCAAGCTTTTTTTTATTATATTTTATTTATTTATTTTTCCATACTAAGTCTACCAATTACAGGTTGGTCCCAATGCGATAGACCAGCAATAAAAAGTTATATAAACTTTAAAAAATACTTTAAAATTAAAAAAATACTTAGGTACATAAAAGATTTAAAAGCTAGCCAGAGCTATGCTTGGAGTTTCAGCTATGGCGAGAAGCATAGCTCTCTCCATAGACGGCCGAGCGACTCTGAGCCTTTTAACTAGGCCTATTATAGTTAGCGATCACGTCTGACACGTAAGTTATCACGGATCTGACATCCGTAAGTTATCACTGGCAACGGCAAAACACACTGATTAAAGACTTTCGTCTTAAGGCTCTGAGGTATCTGCGATAAGAAGATTTCTTGAAACTTTCTGATCGCCGCCCATCCAAGGTGGATCTCTGAGGTGCTCTTTATTTTTATCCCTGATAACAAAAACGAACGCCTCAAATCGGAAAAACCTTAAATTAGCTAAAACCGGGTTAAGAGGACAGTCTCCATTCTCTTCCTCCATACAAACGTAGTCGACGTTTTCCTCCCTGGATAAAGACATTAGAGCAAATAATGTTTATGCCATAAAACCTATATCTGTCATGACTATGCCTTTTGATTACCATTGATACCTTTTGATTTTTTAGATTTTTTATTTTTTATTACTATTATAATTAGAAAATGATCTTTTGCTCTAATGTCTTTATCCAGGGACGAAAACGTCGACTACGTTTGTATGGAGAAAGAAAATGGAGACTGTCCTCTTAAGCCTACACTTGCAGTAGTAATTATATTTAAGTACAAATAGTGAACTATGGGCCGTCGTCAAGTTTGTAGTGTGCAAAAGCATAAAAATTACAAAAGGCCGTAACTAAACGGGAGTTAATGTTAATATCGAGTTTCGTCAAATATCTCGCACACTTTCGTGTCGCAGCCTAGAAACGTATCAAGGCCGGTATTCAAGTGGAATCACCCAAAAAGTGTAGCAATGAGGTAGCGGTTTACGTAACTACTGTGAAAGTTATGTGTGAGTTTAAAGACAAGTGATAATGCCTACAAAGTTTTTAAGCGGACAGTCTACCTACTCTTTTCTCTATACAAACTTTACAAACGTAGTCGACTGTTTCCTCCCTATGTATGTTTAAATCTATCTAAATATGTTTATGCCATAAGTCCTATAACAGCGATGACCATGCCCCTACGTTTTGTTTTTTTTCATATTCAAATTTTTCTCAATTTTATTTTAATTAGAAAAAAAAGTAGGGGCATAGTCATCATGGCTGATATAGGTAGGTTTTATGGCATAAACGTATTTGCTCGTTTGTATGGAGAAAGAGTAGGTAGACTGTCCTCTTAGCCGATACTTCAATAATTAAAATACTGTGGTTATCATATTGGCATTTTCGTAGTCGCCTGCATAAGTTCGCACGAGCAGATGTTCTCTTAAAAGCGTTTTTTTAGAAATGTATTTGTCTCCGATTTGCTTTATGACCTGTGTCTAGCATGCAATGGTAACTTTTAGTAGGAATAAAATATAAGGCTTAAATCGCAATTAACATAGGACTTAAAAGTATCATTAATGCTTTAATATTTATTGTAACATTACAATAATTTGTCATTCTGATGATGTTCTGATGACAGAAATGAAACTGAAAATCATAATGGTTATTACGGGGTTCTCGTAAAGTGTAACGCAACATCATATTATCATTTGTAATTGTAGTTACATTTCATTCCGATTAAGTTTGTTATTCCTGCATAACAAAAACATTTTGATCAATATTGGCGTAAATTAACCGATTTTGAGTTTATTTTTGTCAGAAACACGGGTCTAGATCGTATTGTAGAAACGTCGGGGAAATTAATTAATTACAATGCTTATCTATAATACGATCAAGACCCATGTTTCTAATAATAATGATAGAAAGAAATAGTTTTAAGTATAAAAAGTGTGTTCAATTTTGTCATCGGAATGATATTGTAATGATTCTGTGATATAGTTTAAAAAATTAAACCTGGGGATTGCACGATTGACACACATTAATAAAAAGCTTTTATTTTAATTGCAAAAATGTTACAAAATGTTTATAGTTAAGTTAATACGTCAAATATACTAATAAGTTACGCGCAACTTCTTTATTCACTTTCAAAATGTCACAACACTGAATTATTATTATTACTAAAACTGCATTTTGAATGAGTTAGGTGTTTGTTAATTTTGAGGTGGCTGAATAGTTTGTTACGAAAAACTCATTAGCTTGTAAGAAATCTAGTTTTTTTTTACGTTTCTTCACATTTAAATTTAATTTAATTCAAAAGTCTTCGAACAAATGTTGATCATCTAGACGTTCTACATACTGTTATGTAAACATAACCTTAAAATATTATTTTAACATAGCACCAACCAGGCAAACTGTTCTGCGGCACTGCTTCATGCATGGTAGCGTCTTAAAATCTAGAGCATTTAGGTTACATGTGTCGTCTACAATCCACTATGGATTGGATGGCGAATGAGGAGGAACACTAACTTTTTATCCTGGCAGAGGGCGCGAGTAAATTAATCTTAGGTTTGAATTAAGAACTGTCAAACAGGTGTTTTTTTACAACTCGTCCGTAAGAAAAAAAAAACTCGGCGTTTTCATTTGTGGAGGACCATCCTCAAAAAAAAAAGATCATCCGACGCCAGCGCCATCTGGTTACAGCTTTGCGTGTGGCACCCCATTAAAGAAGCCTCAATGTAACATCAAGGGACCATAGCTATAGGGCTAGTAGCTTCTTTTCTACAAGGGTGATCAAGAGGAGGAATGTCGCCAGTCTCTTGGGAACTTAACTGAATTTATTATTTAAGAAATATCTATTAAATAATTACTATCAGCTGAGAGCAGCAGCCAAACGCTTACTTGTTTTAATTAGGTATTTAAAAAACAAGTAAGATCGAGGAGATATTATCATAAATTCAGTTGACCTCCGGGTTCACAGACAGCCACAGCTACCAACCTACACAAGTTGTTATGTAACTCAAATAAAACACCTTTCAGTGGCTTTGTTTAAATGGTTTATTCCGTTAACCTTGCGAATGAATTAAAAATGTACCCGATTAATCAGTCATTACAACAAGCCCGAGCTGTTAATCATATTACAAGATACAGAGTAATACAAGCAAAAAACGATTTTCAATCTAAACATTGCACTCAGCTCAAAACAAGATTGGTATCTTTAATTTTGAGAATTAAATAGAATTAATTTATACAAAACCTAGGAAGTATTAGGTTACTAGGAATAATAAAATTCTTCTTTTTAATTTCGTATAATGGTGCGTGGCTCACCTATTGTTAGAGTTTTCAGGTTACCCTAAGGCTTCTAACTCGACCTAACAACGTAACAACTACTATCTGAGATAACAACCGGGACCAACTATACTTATTTTCGTATTTATAGACGTATCGAGTAATTACTCTGGCTATATAAAATCTCAGATATTGAAAACCAATGACAAATGCGAGACATGACAAATGCATTACCTACTTAGGTTTATGTTTTCTTTGTCGTCTGACACCCCTATTACAAACTTAGTAGCTTAGTTTGAGGTTAGATGGCGCTGTTTCTCATGTCCTGCAAATGCATGCAATTCTTCGAGTTTAAAATAAAAACTTAAGCATTTTAAATTCAAATGAGTATGCTTGATTTTATTGGCTGTTGATTGTATAATTGGGTAAGTGGATGCCACTAGTGATGTACAGTGTTGAAAAACAACGGATTTTCCGGTACACATTTTTTACCTGATTACCGCTTTTTTGTAATGGAAAACCTGAAAAGCGATCGTAATTAATTCGGATTTTCCAAATGGAATTGTGCAAAATAGACAATGAAAATATAAAAGTTTACAAAATGTTTATTTTTAGTGGGTATCTGTTGGTTGTAAGTATTTGTTACCTAGTGGGTGCAATAATAATTTATGTTTACAGCTCTTAATATCTATATGTCGACACGCATCTAATGGAACGTTTTTACCAGACTACAGCAAAAGGTGGGTTATGATTTTGATCGCGATGTATGTATGTATGTTTGTCTGTGCCCTCATAACGTCTAACCTACATAACAAAAATAAACCTATAAAATAATTGTTGTTTTCGTAACCAATTTCTATAAAAATAATTAGAAATAATCAAATAAATCCATACACAACAACATTGATAAAGGAACCATAATGTCAGTGTTACTTTAAAACCAGTTGCCAATCCCATTCTTGGGTTTAATTTAATTTTATAAGATACCAGCTGTGTCCCGCGGATTCACCTGAGTAAGTCCCGATCCTCATAATAAAGAACACACTTCAAACTTCAGTCAATCATTCACTCAGGATACTCAGGATCAGGATACTCGCATTTTCTAGATACAGACCTTGCTATTATAAAATGAGTATTAAGAGCCCTATACTGAAAAACTGAAAATCCATGTCGGGCGCATCGAAAATTGTTGATTATTTCATGACGGAATGTCGTAGAACTTTTTTTTGTGTACAGATTGTAGGCGACATTGTTTCCGATATTTTAGTGCAGTTTCCATACAAATATGTCGAAACGTATTGAAGCCTATCGACATTTTATCCAAATCAGACATTTTTTGTCTAAAATTTGGATAGGCTTTGCACCAATAGGAGGTTCTTGTCTTAAAACTACACCAAAATGTAGGAAACAATGTCACCTACAATCTATGCACAAAAAAAAGTTCTACGACATTCCGTCATGAAATAATCAACAATTTTCGATGAGCCCGACAGGGATTTTCAGCTTCAAGGTCGTTGGCGTTGATACTCCTCTTAAGGCCAGACCTGGTTTAAACCATGATTTAGGCATAGTAAATCATGGTTTAAACCAGGTCTGGCACTTAAAAGTCATTTTATAATAGCAAGGAGATTGTTTAGAAAGCGAAGTCCCTTATAAAAATCTGCAATCGTGTAATTAATTATTTCACATTCACTTTGCATATAATTATTAATATCTCATCATTCTTACTTAAATTTTTAAACGTGGTTTGAATGTAAAATATTATGACAAGTGTGAGATTTGTCTCACAGAAGTAACAAAGCTCTGTTTGTTCCTGACGATGATTCTGAATAAAGAATCTTCACGTTAATTTCTAACGAAAGAAAGGCTTTCGAATGAAAACGTTTGTAAACGTGAGAAAGTCACATAGTTAAGAATTATTAAAATATCTTATGTAAGTTAACAAAATAGTACTTAGTTAATATGATAATAACATGATTTTTGAATAAGATAAGATAAAAATAAGAAATTTTTGAAAATTTAAGTAGCGATGACAATGGAGCGTGTGGAAACTGCTTGTTAAATGTAAAAAAACATTTCTTGTGCAGACATTGTTATTTTATGTTTCTAATAATGAAAATTGAATTCATTTATTTCATATCATAGGTCCAGAAAACAAAACATGGTCCATAATAGACAGGCAGGCCCCAGGTTAAATAGGCCCCATAATAGTATCCATAGTTCCCCCAGTACCCGGTTCACTACCATTTCATCCCCATATCCCTAGAAGTTTACACATGCCGCACTCGATGACTCGTAGAAGTCGACACATGTCGATGTCACTGGTCGCATTTTATAGTGCAGAAAGGGATAATCGCCGGCTTGGTATCCTCATCATACTTTTCGATTCAAATTGTCATTGAGAAGGACCTCTACGTCTGGGGCTTCATAACCCCGCAATACTGGACGTATAACATACATTAATATGCACGCCCTCCAAAGATCCGGGGCTCCATTAGCCCTATATATAGTACTGGACGTATAACATAAGTCCATTGATAACGTAATGATATCTGATATCATGTAATAAAATAATTAACATTATCTAACTTAGAAACACTTATCTAAGTAAGGAAAACTTAAAGGTCAGTTTGTTCATTTTGCTCTACAATCTACACAGCAGGGTTTAACGATCAATCGGTGATAATATTTACTATTATAATCCATATTACGCTTATTGAAATGGCAAACAGCAGGAGTGCTATTTGAAAGCTTTATATTACTTTTAATAAGATAGCCTAGATCGTACAATGACTAGACTTTAATCTTATATTCATTTAGGTAAGGAGCACCTAAAGGAGTTTGTCCATTTCAGAATAATTATGCCTCTCCAATGTGAGATATTAAAGATTTCTACATTGTTTAGAACCATGTCGTTTTTTACTCTTTCTCTAAAATACTGAACAGATTGTGATGAAACTTGAAATGAAGACTGCTGGTGTTCTGGAATAACACAGATTTTTTATCTTACAATATTATAAAGCTTAAGAGTTTGTTTGTTTGAATGCGTACTTTATCAATCCCTAACCAGTGGCACAAGGTCTGATTCTACTGGTAAAAGTCCAAAAGTAAGTACCTAATTCACTATTTTCTGAGGAACTATTCTGCTCATCACTCCAAAGATCCTCGTCCGATCCATATCAAATTTTTATGGAGCCACCTTGAGACTTTTACCTTCCAAATAAAAAAATAATCATCAAAATCGGTTCATAAATGACCAATAGAATTTGTTTCTCTAATTTTCATAGATTTTCGCTCAAAAGTTGCAGATAATCTTATTTGCAATACAAAATGTTACCTAATTGTTTTTTTTTGTGAGACCTATAGTTTTAATATTTAAAACAAACGAACCGCCTGAACAAAAGTAACTTAACTACATTGTCCTTCGTTAACCGATCGATTAATTAGATATGCAGATATTAGTATTACATAAACCACGTAGGCAGGTTAGTTCAGTTATTAATTAACTTTAGATCCGGTTGCATATTATTGCTTAAAAAAATAATATGATCTTCAAATTTAACTTACCTAGTTGAGTTTGGAAGAGTGTTAGTATGTTTGTAATTTCATTTGTGAAGAGTTTTTGTTCAAATGGGAAGAAAAAATGAAGTGATTTTGTCTTAAACTTCATTTCTGATAAAATTATCGCCTCTTTAACCCGAACTACATCAAGAGGGGTAAATTTAATTAAAGATTTAGGCACAAATTTGTCAAAATGCAAGTAACACCGTGTTCGTTTTTAGGGTTCCTTACGCAAAGGGTAAAAACGGGACCCTATTACTGAGACTCCGCTGTCTGTCCGTCTGTCGTGCGTGATAGATAGCTGAAATTGAAATTTTCACAGATGATGAATTTGTATAGCCACCTACATACCACGTTTGTTGTATGGGTAATATTTGTTATATTTGGTGTTATAGCGGCAGCAGAAATACATCTTCTTATATATAAAATTTCCATGTCACAGTGTTAGTTACCGTACTCCTCCGAAACGGCTTGACCGATTTTTATGAATTTTTATATACGTATTCAGTAGGTCTGAGAACCGGTTACTATCTATAATTTATAAGGCAAAACAACGTTTGCCGGGTCAGCTAGTAATCTGTAAAGATTTCAACTGTCTAGCTATGAATGAATGAATGAATGTCATTTATTTGCACGAAATATGGTTACAGCAGTTGTTATAAAATCGCTATCGCTGTTCATGAGATACAGCCTAGTAATTAGTAAATTGTCTTTAATATCCCATACGAGACGAGGGCTGTGTGATAAGTAGGTACCCATGTTTACCGACTGAGGGCATCCCCGACGCAAAATAAAAATGTCATCATGTAGCGTCATCTGTATAACGATTACAGTCAAAATCTCAGACAGATTTGTCAAGTAGTTTTGTTTTAACAGCTGTTGAAAGCCATCAAGTGGGTTTTTATTTGCAATCATGGAGAAAGAACAATATCGATCAGTGATTGCTAATAAACACGCACTTGATGACTTTCAACATCTGTGAAAACAAAACTATTCGACTATAATTGTGACTATAATCTGCCTGGAATTTTGACTGTAATCGTTGTAAGAAGGCGCTACATGATGGCATTTCTATTTTGCGTCGGTGGTGCCATCAGTCGGATAATTTTCATACAGCTCTCGTATGTTTATATGTTTGGTAACGTGGCTAAAACCACGGGACGTGGCTAGTTGTCTGCCTATGATGTTTATGTGAGAACTAGGTTAATCTCGTAGATCGATCGCGATAACAGTAAATGAATGAAATTATACTTGAACTTGTATCTGGGCAGGTTTTTGAGTTATTTCATTTGTTGATAATCTTTTGTTAGAAACTTGTTTTTTTTTTTACTTTTCCAGCCTTGTTTGAAATAGTTTTCGAAAATTTTGAATTTAATGTTTACTTGAAACACAGCTGTTTCCGAGAGTTGAAGTTCCTTGACCCTGAAATGCCCTATTTCCGTTCATTTAAATATAAGTACCCTATTTCAGAAACTTAAGAACGTGGCGACTCTTACCATTTCCACACAAACTTAATACCAAAATAAATTATGTTTTTTTTCTTTCTACCTTAATATCGATATTATTCGGATTAAGATTTTACTTTTAAAGGGTCCCCACCGCAAGGTTTTCCAAAATATTGATTCACATTCAAATAAAACGGAGAAACATTTTTCAATTAATTTTTTTTTAATTATTAATGTTTTAATATTCATAATTTATTTTGGTATTAAGTTTGTATGGAAATGGTAAGGGTCGCCTCGTTCTTAAATCAAAAATGTAAACAAAAATATCATACCTACATTTGAAATATTTAAAGAAACCATACTTTTGGAAAAAAACCCAACGCACGATAGACGAAGGGCAGGATGTATAGGGTAGGGCAGGAAATATTTCTATGAAAGCCCAGTGCAGGCTTAAGCCTTAAAATAGAACATTTATTTGACAGCTCTTTATTTAGGTACTTTGTCCTTTAAATTCATTTAAATGAATTCATTTTCTATCCTTCATTTAGTATGTTTTGTTTATTATGTTTACAAGTAGGTATTTCATCTTATTTTTTTCTTCTTTTACTCAAGACTAGTTTTGTGTGCATAGTCGCTTATATGTGAAAACATTTAATTGGTTTGTAGGTGTATTTTTATATTATTAATTTGTGATGTATAACTGTTTGTTTTCCTGTAAAATAAAAATAAATAAATAAATAAATAAAATTGAAAAGAAAAGTGAATTTCCATATTTGATCTATGTTTCTGAAATAATAGAGTAAACTTATAAATATACTAATTGCCTTTATTTAAAAAAAAAATGGGTAATTACTTTTACATTTCTTTATATAGGTACCTACTTACCTTAGTATAAAATTCAAAAGGGCATTACTTTCAAAGGAAAGAGGTAGGTAGGTATATTGTCATTTAAAACATTTAAAAAAATTTACGATCTCCGCGTTAATTTTTCATTGTTCTAAAATAATTAATGACTATCGTTACGTAACTAAAGAAACATTGATTGATGTCGATAACTTTTCATGTTTCTGTCCTTACAATAGATTTTTGACGGCGATATTTTTAGTTACGCCCATGTTTTCCGTGTTCTAACCTACATCCGTTATAGTTAAGTAGGTATGTATGTATATATAGGAAACTAGTGGTAAGTAAATTACAATTTTAACCTTTGACGTAATTGATATTAAGTAATTTAAATCGAATGTAGGTACTCGTAATATCAGTAAATTTAACTTTTGGCTGCACCAATTACCTCACAAAAAAAGTTGTTTATTCACTGAAGGTTTTTCAAATACAAATATAGGTAGTTGAAATCATGCTTCATGACGAAAACTGGGACCCTCTTATCTATATCTATAAAATGAATAAAGATACTCGTGACCACCTTATTTCGGTACCAACATAGAACAACCTACCATTGTTACTAAATATTAGCAAGACCAATTTTCCAGCAACTAGAACAATAGCATACCTATTTCCTGGTCTAACAACCCGGTAAACAAAATTAAATGTCAATACTTGACCCTTAGATTGACCCTTGGAACAGCAGGTAGGTATATCTAATATGATTATACTTTACTTACAGTGTTACAGACATATCGAAAGCAGTATAAAATGATATCTTGATGATGAACGCGGTGATTCGGTCATGCCTTTTTCCCTGTTTTCCTCCTGAATTTCAAAATTGTGCATGCGTTGCAAAGAGCAAAACTAACCGGTACTTGCGATGATAAATGCTAAAACTATGTATCGTTTTCTTTCACTGCGACATAAAGTTTTAAAGTTGACAGACAGAGATAAAGAACACATAACTTAGACACCCTTAGTTTATCATCGTTTGTAATTAAGGGGGTTAATGTTTATTTATTACCTGTAGGAGCGCGAGACCAGAATGCTAGACTCTATTTGGCTCAGAGGATCAGCATTGCCATTCAGCGTGGTAATGTTGCCAGTGTTCTGGGTTCGCTGCCAAAATATTTAAAAATATGGAATTCAATTTTTTTTTAATGGATTTTAGTGATCCCACAGAGTTGACAATCTGGTGGCATTAGTATATTTAATTACTAGCAGCTCCCCGCGGTTTCACCCGCATAAGTCCCGATCCCGTGGGAATATAGGGATCAAAAGTAGCATATAGCCTTCCTCAATAAATGGACTATCCAACACCGAAAGAATTTTTGAAATCGGACCAGTGGTTCCTGAGATTAGCGCGTTCAAACAAACAAACAAACTCTTCCGCTTTATAATAGTATATATATAATATATAATAGATAGATATAGAAAAAACAGATTTATTTAAAAAAAATGTTCAGGCGGCAATATTTAAAAAGAAAACAGGCGAATAAGTTTATCTAGGACGTTCCTCAGGGAGTCTAAGGATTTTTACACATTTTCGCCACAATGAAAAGTCTCTCACAAGAGCAAGATACAACATTATTTAGCAAAGGCTCCTTTTAGACCAACGACAAGCTAATCAAAGCTGTTACCCATAAATATTAAATGTGGGTTTGCTACTAACTACTAGGCACTTTAGGTAACCTATCATACCTACTTTAAGTCTAAACTGGAGGTTTACGGTTCACTAATGTGCCATTACGATCAATAAAGACATTATGGTAGAAAATAACAGACAAATGGTGTCTATATTTGGCTACAAAACATGAGTTTTATACACAACACTACATTTTGTTACCTTGCCATATGGCATATAAACTTTTAAACTCAAACAATTTACTAAGCTGTTTTCCGGATTGTATTCTTTTGTCAACTTTAAAGTAATTTTACTATAGGTAGTCTATTTCAGAAACTTAGATCAAAAATGTAGACAAAGAACTATCAATATCAAAGAAAAAAGTAATTAAAGAGCTGTCATTTTCAAACAAATCTATCAGATTTTTGTTTACATTTTCGTTCCTGTAGTTCCTTCGTTTACCTATTAATTTTATAATGTATTTTTTTTTTTTTAGTAATCTAACAGCTAAAAAAAACATTAAACTTTTACTTAAGAGGACAGTCTACGTACTCTTTTCTCCATACAAACTTTACAAACGACTGTTTCATCCCTGGAAACATATTAGAAAAAATATGTTTATGCCATAAGTCTTATATCAGCCATGACCGACCATGCCCCTATTGTTTTGCCTAATTTTTCTGAATTTTATTTCTATTCTAATTAGGAAATGAAAAAAACTAAAACGTAGGGGCATAGTCATGACAAATATAGGTTTTATAGCAAAAACATATTTGCTCTAATGTTTTTATCCAGGGAGGAAACAGTCGTCTACGTTTGTATGCAGAAAGAGTTGGTAGACTGTCCTCTTAACATTATGTCCTACCTATTTAAAAACATTATTTTTCAGCATACAAAACCAAATTATCTAATTACCTACCGGTAAAATAAATCAGGATTATGTTAATATTATCAATGAATATTTGCATTAGAAGCGGATATTAGTTCTTAGTCGAATGTAAATTAATTCGGTAATTAGGTATTCAAATAATTAAATAAACTTGAAACTTGAAGGCTTCTGAAAATTTTTTTTTTTTTTTTTTTTTTTTTAATAAATAAATAAATAAATTCTGTGAACAACACACAGCGCCATCTAGCCCCGTGGTAAGCGACTAAGCTTGTGTTACGGTGACTAGACAACGGATATAATACTTATATTTATTTTTCTTTTGCAAATACATACATATTATACATAGAAGGACACCCAGACCAGACACAAATATTTATTTTTAAGCATAAATACTTGCACCCGGCGGGAAACGAACCCGCAACCTCCTGCATTGCAGTCGCGCTCTCGCACGACGCGCCACAGAGGTCGTCATTTAGATTACTTGAATGGTAGACATTATCTAAACAACAGCTATTAATGTTTTATTTTGTTACTTATAGATAAAACTAAAGCAAATAAATAGGTAGGTACCTCAGCAGTATCTCACCTTTATTTTTTGGATTAAATAATAAATAAATAAATAATAATAAATAAATTCTGTGAACAACACACAGCGCCATCTAACCCCGTGGTAAGCGACTAAGCTTGTGTTACGGTGACTAGACAACGGATATAATACTTGTATTAAATTTCCTTTTGTAAATAAAATACATACATATTATACCTACATAGAGGGACACCCAGACCAGACACAAATATTTTTTTTAATATAATAATACCTGCACCCGGCGGGAATTGAACCCGCAACCTGCTGCATTGCAGTCGTGCTATCGGACGACGCGATCCGAGCGATGTTCCCGGTTACATCCCTCCTGGGGTCCGCGTTTTTTTTCTTTAGCATACCTTCTGCAAATAGATTTGTTAATATTTTTACGGTCGGCCGGCGGCCTGCCTGACATCAACTCTTCTAGGGCCCAAGAAGTTTATCCGCCACCGCGCGGGGGAGGATTCCTTAGTCGCTTTTTACGACTCCCACGGGAAGAGGTGGGGTAATCCTATTATATATGCCGAGGTTACACGGAAAATTATTTAACTTAAGAGGAGTATATACGCCAACGACCTTGAAACTGAAAATCCCTGTCGGGCTCTTCGAAAATTGTTGATTATTTCATGACGGAATGTCGTAGAACTTTTTTTTGTGCACAGATTGTAGGTGACATTGTTTCCTACATTTTGGTGTAGTTTTAAGACAAGAACCTCCTATTGGTGCAAAGCCTATCCAAATTTTAGACAAAAAATGTTTGATTTGGCTAAAATGTCGATAAGCTTCAATACGTTTCGACATATTTGTATGGAAACTGCACTTAAATATCGGAAACAATGTCGCCTACAATCTGTACACAAAAAAAAGTTCTACGACATTCCGTCATGAAATAATCAACTATTTTCGATGCGCCCGACATGGATTTTCAGTTTTTCAGAATAGGGCCCTTAATTCATATGATAAATTTAAATGATATACCAATAAATACACTTTTTAATTAGGTTCGGGCAGCGTTTTTTTTGCTTTTTGTTAGTTTCTATTTACTATGATTGGGGGTTTTAAGTGTCTATCTAATGCAGGGGTTCCCTAACTTATTTGAGTCGCGCCCCCTTTCGACCATAAAAAAAATTCCGCGCCCCCCCATCATCCAGTCCAGATTATCAGGTCAGAATTAAAATGGATATAATAACAAAATAAGTAGGTTTACTTATTGCTCATTAAAGTTTTACAAAGTCATACAAAAGGTATTTGGTAAGAAGTACTAAATACCTTTGATAGCCCCCTAGAGATTGACGCGGGGCCAGGCTAGAAGCTGATAAAGTTCTTAACATTCGCCTACTGAGGCCTCAATGAGGTTCTTGACAGGCGTCAATTTCAAATATTTTCATTGGTCGTATCATGGTCGTATCGAGCTGTCTGGAATGCATTCTCTCAGCGCGCAAACCAGCATTGCAGGTTTTTCTACACAGGTGGCTCGCGCCTCCCTGGAAAGGTCTCTGCGCCCCCCCTGGGGGGCGCGCCCCCCACTTAGGGAACCACTGATCTAATGTAATTTCTCTTTATTTTTGTTTTTATTAATATTAATACTTTGTTCTTTAATTTCTTTATTTTTAATTGTTTTTAAGTAAATTTTTGTATTTAATGTGTGGCTTGTTTGCGTAAATTGCCTTATATAACTGTTTTATTATTGTTTTAATTAGATTTTCGTGTGTATTATCGTATTAAACATCATAAATAAACTATGGCTAATTATTTTAACAAACTATAAAATGTTTAATAACACCACGTTTATTTGACACAAGGTACTGTAAAAACACGTGGAAAACTTTAGGCTAAAACTTAATATTAACTATTTAACATTTCAAAACACGATACTAGATCGCTACCTATTATTTCATATAGTCCAGGATCCCTAGTACATTATTTACATAATTTAACAGTCATATTGTCCTACAAATTGCGTGAACTGTTTTTGCATAATTTCAATTGGCATAAGAAACAGAAGGCATAAACAAATAAGTCCTAATACTCACATAGCATAACATACGAAACGCATAACATTAGAACGCATAATACTCTAAAAGCCTAACATCAAGTAGCATTACATACAAAACGCACAACATTAGAACGCATACCATACGAAAAGTATAACATACTAATATATGAAACTCATTTAAATGTTCGTTTAATTGGTCAAGCATAGTCTAAAAAATTTAGAACACATTTGCATTTTGTTACAATATACCTTTCTGGTATGGAAAATGATGAGACCGAAAGGAAATCGCTCGCTTCGCTCGCGTGTGCTTTATCACAATATCTAACCTAACCTAACCTACACCAATTCTTTTCCTCTTAAGCGCAACATAATTTCTGTCAATATGAGGTCACGATAGGAACGTTACTGGTCAATAGTCCCAAATTGTTCAGTAAACTTAATTTATAATAGTCCGCGCAGTTATAATACTTTCATACGTTTCTACAATCATTCAAACTGCGGGGATCCTTTCGTTATGGGTGAAATGTAGATAATCTAAGAGAGAATTCAGTTATATTCGGCGTTCGGTTTCTCCTTTATGTTCCATTATGTTTGTATGTAGGTAGGTATTTATATTTATTTTATAGTATAGATTATTGCTCCAATTCCACAATTGTTCAATAATAAATATGCGACAATGTAAATCACATGAGTTCTGCAAAAAAAAAATACAAAAAAACCATTAGTTTCTTGTGTCTTCTTCTCATTGGAGGTCGCGTTCCGAAGACAAAGTAGATTAGATATAATAACTGACATTTCAAAGAGATATCTTGCTAATATCCGAATGAATAACCGTAACCTACTTTGATTTTGATTTTATTATCAGCTATCCATCGCGGTGCAGCCGGAGAACACTGCTAGTGTGATGGTATCCTTTGCCTCAGGAAGCGACCCGGGGCCGGTCTTTTTGACTAAATTATTTTGTTTAAATTATTGTTGTAGGTTGTAGTTTTTAGGTTGTGAATTTTAATTTTTTGTTTGTTTACCTATAATGTTTTTGTTTGGTTTGTAATTATGTAATTTGAAATTAAAGACATTTTTCGGTTTGAATCGCGTGGTTTTTATTACTTTTAGCATTGTTACAACGCTCAACGTTTCGAGACCTTTCCAGGTCTCTTCTTCAGGATAGACTGGACGCGATTCAAACCGAAAAATGTCTTTAATTTCAATACAACATCGCGAAAACAGAAGAAGAATCTATTATGTAATTTGTCAAAAATAAATGATGTTTTGTATATTATTACTAGGTGACCCGGCAAACGTTGTTTTGCCTTATAAATTATAGATAGTAGCCGATTCTCAGACCTACTGAATACGCATATAAAATTTGGTAAAAATCGGTCGCGCCGTTTCGGAGGAGTACGGTAACTAACATTGTGACATGGAAATTTTATATATTAGAGATTAGAAGTTATTACGCGAGATTTTTACGCGTGTCAGCGAGTTAACTTCATACTTCATCTGCTGAAAGCATTGATGAGTCGACCTCATCAGCATGCAGGATGCTGATGAGGCAGCATGTTTGCTTAGAAGATACCTATTTAAACTAAATAAAAAACACCTTTACTATTTCTGAATCTTAGATAGTTTGAGGTCAAGTACAGTACCAACGATATCTTTATGTGATTGGGTTCCTATCAAATCCTTTTAGCCTCTATTTAATTTGTTTTAATAACTAAAATTCCAAGAGTCCTATTAATATCCCATAAAAGTAAACCAATTAAACAATTGAACATTCTTCACTTACAAAGCTATATCAGCCCTTTTTTGTGATATGAATGTACCTTAAATTTACTATATATGGTATTTAAAACGATCTGTGTGTCTATAAAATACTTCAATTAAGATCTTTGAAGTTTTTCTTTATTATGTACGAAGGATAATAAATAACTCTTTTCTACAAAATAAACCCTGGTCAAAATTATGAAACTTATGGGGACGTCTACCTACTCTTTTCTCCATACAAACTTTACAAACGTCGAGTCGATTGTTTCCTCCCTGGATAAAAATATTAGAAAAAATATGTTTATGCCATAAGTTAGGACTTATGCCAAAAACTTATTAAAAAAATATTAAAAAATAGCAAAAAATCAAAACGTAGGGGCATGGTCATGGCTGATATAGGTATTAGCCATGATAATTTTTCTGAATTGTATTTCTATTCTAATAATAATTAGAAAATGAAAAAAAAAAACAAAACGAAGTAGCATAGTCATGGCAAATATAGGTTTTATGGCATAAATATATTTGCTCTAATGTCTATATCCAGGGAGGAAACAGTCGACTAAGTTTATATGGAGAAAGAATAGGTAGACTGTCCTCTTATGTAAGCGAAATGTACGTGCATGAAAATTACAGAGTAGGTACATGATTTATCATCTAAAATACTTGTTTATTTACAAATTACGATAGAGGTGCACTAAATGATAGAGGATGAATTAAATTTATGACTGGTTTTATGATTGGTAATTATTATTAGACATTATAATTATCACTATGTGGTCAGCTAGTCAGACATAAAGCTTTTATTACTACAAGTTTCAACATTTGGACAGTGAACGGCAAAAATACTAAGGTATCGGGATCGATGATGAAGAACGGAAACTAAACTTTTTACATTCACACGATTTGTTAACATACTTACATTTTCCCGGGTGTTAATCCCGTATTATTATTTATTTTCTTACCTCGACGTTTCAACCATGTTACAATGGTCTTGGTCGCGAGGGGGCGAGGGATTGGTTGTTTTTAACGTCGAGGTAAGAGTAAGGTTAGTATTATAAATAATTATACGCGATTAACGGCTGAATACAGAAACGCATCTTAAACTTTGAGTTCTACTTAAACAACTAAGCACTTCTCAAATTCAAAAATTCCATGCAATACTCTTTTTAAATTTAGAAGCTGCTCAATGAGGTATTTAAGTACGCCTCAAATTTTAAGGCCCCTATTCTGAAAATCTGAAAATCCATGTCGGGCGCATCGAAAATTGTTGATTATTTAATGACGGAATGTTGTAGAACTTTTTTTTGTGTACAGATTGTAGGCGACATTGTTTCCGATATTTTAGTGCAGTTTCCATACAAATATGTCTAAACGTACGACATTTAAGCCAAATCAGACATTTTTTGTCTAAAATTTGGATAGGCTTTGCACCAATAGGAGGTTCTTGTCTTAAAACTACACCAAAATGTAGAAAACAATGTCACCTACAATCTGTGCACAAAAAAAAGTTCTACGACATTCCGTCATGAAATAATCAACAATTTTCGAAGAGCCCGACAGGGATTTTCAGTTTCAAGGTCGTTGGCGTATATACTCCTCTTAACTGGTATTCAAATGTGAGACCCGGGAAAATGTAACTAAGAACGAAAACTGTTCTTTAAATCATAAGTAAAATTACTTCCTCCTACTGCTGATATAAGAACTTAAATCAAAATTTCAGAAGCCGGAAACTGTCCAAACAATTCGACTTGAACATTGCGTAAGTCACATAAGTCATACATAAGTAGTGCAAACAAATGCACATTGAAACTATGACACAACACACAACGCACTTGCGTGATAGTTTACCAATTTGATAGTCATTCATTAATGAGCTGGACACTTTGGCCAGCATACAAAGATACATAGAAGGCTGACTCGTCTGTTATCTTAGAAATAAAAACCTACGCACGGGAAGTACATATAACAGCACTCAGTGATAATAAGTCTAGCGGAAGTAAAGCGGGCCACAAAATCCCTTAGGTCCTTATTAATAAACGTGGAGTAAGATCGAAGTAGTTTTACCACTTTTTGTTTATTTTTGTCAACTTTGAAAGTTCTTTTCACGGAGAAAGACAAAGCATCTCACTACTCCGACGTTACCACGTTTACTATCGCCTATTGTGGTTATGTCAAAGGAATTTTGCGATGCACCTCACCATCACCTTACCTCATCACGCTGCGATTTATTTCCACGCGATTAATGTGTGTGATTGGTAAGGAAGAGCAATGTAGCGCGTAAGGCGCAACTTACGCACTACATTGCGCTTCTCGCCAATCACAGTGCTAATGCAAATGCGACTACGTATACCTTGCATGCACAATATGCCGAGTTTCCTCAGCTTTCGAGGTGCACAGGTTTTATAGAGTCGGCCTACTGGAGGAAAGCTTCGCCGAAATTGACGCTGTGATTTAACTGCCACAGACTGCCACGTTGGTATGTCCAATGCCTCCGGTCAGTATTATTTCAAGGTAAATGGCTAAGTATTTGATCTCACAAGATAGTTGACCGCGGATGTGAGGTCGCGTTTCCATTAGCATCGATCGCGTTTCCGTTATCTTTACGGATTTATTTGACTGATGGTGGCACTCCATGCTAACAAACATTTTAGGTACTGAGAATCGGTCAAGCCGTTTTGGAGATAAATTAGAACACTCGATTGCACGCGCAAAAATAAAAAAACAAACTAATAATCTCTCACCCTCAATTCATAATAAGTAAAAAGGATAATTATTATTAAAATTTAAACCAAACATAACCTTCAGTCGGTCATTTCATTTTTCCATACGATACAATGAAAGAAAGTGTAAATATAAAAATACTTGTGTATTCACGATGTTTGATTTGGTAGATAATATAATAAGAAAATTATAAGATAATTATTTACAAAAAGATATACCTATCTATACAATAATTATAATAAGTATTAATTTGTATACTTAATGGTAATAAAATAAGTAATAACTAGCAAATATCCTATTATTAAGTTTCTGAGAAAATTATGTATTGACTGAAATTTAGAACAAATTAATATCTAAGATAGGTACCTACTCTAGGTACCCATACGCCAAACCTTTAAGATATTTGTTCTAAAATTCGGATCTCAATTCAGTACAATTTAGTAAACCTTAGTAAAGTAAAACAGAGACAGACCTTGAGCAATATATTAAATCTTAACTTAAGTACCTATAGTACTTAATTTCCTTAAAAAAATATCAGCCATTGTCACCGCCCAATCCGTGAGGAACTCCACCCGCACTCCGACATTCATTAACCCGTATAGAACAATAAAATTAATTCACCTGTAAACAAATCTTTTAACCTTCATACAAGCCATTAATCGTAATGGTGAACGAACACTGAACAACCTACGAAAGATATCAATTGTAATTAATGTGTATTGGTTTCTCGAGGTCGGTCAAACCTCTGATAATTTATACCCTATTGATATTTTGATTGTTATTTTATTTGGATAGTTAACCTAGCTTAACAATGTAAATAAAGTTTTAAATTGCAGATTATTATATGGTACTGACTGTTCTCTTTGGTTTGGTTTGGTTGGCGTCCTCTGACTAATGCAGAAGGTTGCGTATTCGACTCCCGCTGGGTGCAAGTATTTATGCTTAAAAATGCCATGGTTGTCTTCTACTCAGTCTGCTACTTCCCTGGTCGTCTGTTTGAGTGTAGATTTTTGCACAGCGATAGGTACACACAGCTAGTGTATATTATGTATGTATTTTCAAAAGAAAAATAAACATATCCTTTAAACTTTTTAAATTCACACGATTTGTTAACATAGTCCCCTCGCGACCAAGACCATTATAACATGGTTGAAACGTCGAGGTAAGAAAATAAACAATAATACGCGATTAAAACCCGGGAAAATGTAAATATTATATCCTTTGTCTAGTCATCGTAACACAATCTTAGTAGCTTACCACAGGGCTAGAGTAATGGCGCTGTGTGTTGTTCACACTGTGCCTGCGAGGGTCCGCTACTGTAGTTATATTCAAATGCAGTCTCGTTAGGTAGGTACGTGTGCAACAATGTCGGTGCACAGTTAGCGTGTGAAAAAGCAATTCCTAATATGAATCATTTAATTAAAATATTCTATTCAAACCTATAGATCTCCACCTGCCAGTACACGGAGTTTTACCATAGTCACTTAGTACCTACATACGTTTTACAGAAACTACACCTACTCGTACTAACCATGAACCTTGAGCCAATATCTCTTTGACTAATACCGAGTCATCGGCCCGACGATGCCAATACAATAAACCTGTTAAAAATAAATATTCTAGTGAACTTCTTCTTTCCTGTGGTGTGGTGCAGAGTTTTCAGGTCTCCCTGCGTCCCTGGCACTAACGACGACAGAGAGAGGGCTCCGAGGGTTTTTAGTGAGTAAATCTCTGGCCGCTCACCACCCGAGCCCCACACATCCCCGCCGCTTTCCCCCCAAATCGGCGTTATCTGAAAGACTCGATTTCTTAATCATAATATACCATTGAGTGAGACAGTGAATAGTTTAATTGGTCCAACTTGAAGGCAAAACTCGTTTGTCTACCGGAGGGCAATGATAATTTCGCAAGTCAATCTTTGACCTAGAATTATTGAATTCCTGTGAATTGTCAATTTGTGCCCACAGTTAAATCGCCTTGTTCACCATTGGCATAAATAATGAATATCAAGAACTGAACCAAATAATAAATAAATAATAAATAAAAAATAAATAAATTCTGTGAACTACACACAGCGCCATCTAGCCCCGTGGTAAGCGACTAAGCTTGTGTTACGGTGACTAGACAACGGATATGAACCTTATATTTATTTTTCTTTTGTAAATACATACATATTATACATAGAAAGACACCCAGACCAGACACAAATATTTATTTTTTATTCATAAATACTTGCACCCAGCGGGAATCGAACCCGCAACCTTCTGCATTGCAGTATCGCTTTCGCACGACGCGCCACAGAGGTCGTCAAATAAAAAGGAGTAGCACAACATACCTATTGTGAGTAAGGAGCAAATTATTTTTTTCGGTATTAAAGCCCGTATTGATTCGAGATGGATATTTACGTGCAAAGTGATGAGGTTCTTGTTTTAAGCACGTAAAGGTAAGAAATGTGTAACAAACACAGACTTAATCAATTATTTGACATCCAGTATCACCCCCATACCCCAGCCCCGTAGCTCCGGACCTTTAGATGGCGTGCATAAAGTCGAAACCAATACGTACAGGCTCTTCTTAATAACAATTTTACTTGGAAACTGTGAAGTGGGCAACAATTATTCATTTTACATTATTTTATTAGATTCATCATCAATTTTCACAAGCTCCTCCAAGCTTCAAAAAACACATTAAGTGTTAATCGCTGATAGCATTTTAGATCTTAGGGTGATTTGAAAACTAACTCGATCTCACCGCTATACAAAAAAAGAATAATCTTTCTTTGCAGTTAGCATTATGTACTTGTAGCTTTTACAAACATTACTTAACTTCCTAAAACAATTCAAAATAACGAAATCAAACATGTTAATTAAATAAGTAGGCATCCTTGAGTGTTCGACCACATAACTAGATTCAAAATTTCACGTAGAAAACTTGACATGAAGTAGGTTAATTATTATTTCACGTTGCATTTTTCTGTGGCACGTAAATTATGCCTACTTATTACTGAATGTCATAATAAATTATACACATAGGTATGTACACATAATATACACATATTCACCAAAATTATTGCGTTGCCTACTTTAATGTTGTGTAGGGCAATACATATGTACGTATCCAGTGATTACTAATAATAATATATCGGCCTCAACTCCTACGCCGAGCGTGGACTTTAATCAATCAATCATCATCATATCAGCCGTAGGACGTCCACTGGTGTTCATTCATAGACCTCCATCATTGATCTCCATAGGTTTCAGTTAGACGCTGCCTGCATCCACCGTGAACCTGTGGCCAAATCATTCGTCTGCGGTCTCCACTCGAGAGCTTTCCGTCTGTTCTTCTGTGTTTTGCCCGCAAGCTGCCCAGAAATCGGCGCGATACATCGTCTAGCTAATTTTATTCTAATCGATATATTTATAAAATTGCTACATGCTACACAATGTGTAGGTAGTACACATCTTTTCGCATTCTATATTATGTTCTATATGAAAAAATATATATAAACTAGCTGCCCGGCAAACGTTGTTTTGCCTTATAAATTATAGATAGTAGCCGATTCTCAGACCTACTGAATACGTATACAAAATCTCATAAAAATCGGTCAAGCCGTTTCGGAGGAGTACGGTAACTAACACTGTGACATGGAAATTTTATATATTAGATTGGTCTATAGTGTATTTAGCATATCTATTTAACTCAATTTTAAGGTCCGATGTTTTTCGTAGAACATTCTTTTTTGCCAATTTTTAATGATGTTTCCTTTCAGATAGGTATTGTCGAATTGATAGGGTCTATCAAATGGGTGACTCAGACCAACAAATGTTTACTATATAACTCAAATCTTTAGATACGATGAAAAATGCAAGTTAATCATGTGAATCAATAGGCAACTGTTTCTACTTACAATTCATTATCTATGCTTGCTTACGTTGTATGTTCTTACGATAATTATAATTTAGTCGTACACTAGTTCATTACAATCTTAAACATCTGGTTTCCATAACGGTTGCATCGCTTCCTTTTAGTTGCTCAACTTATGCGCCCGCGCAGCGTCGTCGGCGTCGATTCGGAACACGGTGCACGCGAGATCGCGTGCATTGATCGCGCGTTTTGTCTTTAACTAGATGGATCAGAGATAGCAATTTATTACAGAAATAAAAAAACCGCAGTTTTTTACACGCCCTGATATAAGGAATTAGGATAAAACTGCCTAGGCAATACTAGGTAGCCTTGTATTTTGCCATAACAAAACGGTGCTCATAGTTTATCTGAATGATTGCAGGCTCTACTGTACTGGATTTTGATAAAAAGTATACCAAAAAAATATCTAAAACTAAATTATACATTAAAAAAAAACACAACGTAAGGCGGAGTTTTAATAATACCATGACCTAAGACTGGTGCAGCCGAATACGGGTCGGATCTTGTTCCACTGCTGTCTTCTTCTAGATGAGCGTGTTAGATCTTAGACTCGCATGAGGTAGTGGTCAAACGTTACTACCTTACGCAAAGAGGTCAAAAGAGAGCAAACTCACTTCTTAGAAGGAACATTAGATTAGGTACTACAGTTGATCGAATTCAAAATTAAAAGCACTTTAAAATAATGACTTACCTACGCTTATTTTAATTATTAATTTCAGCAAATTAATTTTGTACTTAATCGTCAAATATCGATAAACGTTAAGAAATCAAGCATTCAAAGCCCTTGCTCTTAAAACAGCATGTCACCCAGTTAAGTCGAAACAAGATATTTCGTAATCGAATTCCTGTTTTTACTGGTGCTCCAGTTTTACTAAATCGACCACTCTCATTGAAAGTCTTGGTTTTACAACTCGAAAACATACTCGACTACATTCACTTGGTACTGAATTGTCAACGTAATTGTTAAATTTTAATATTCTTACGCGGTTTAAATTGCATATTGTATAAGCGAGTACGTATACATATAACAAACGTAATACTTAATTATTATGCAATTTAAACGTATTCAAGGGTTTGCATAAGATTAGGTAGGCCTAACTATCTGCGGCTGGCTTGTACAGCTATTATAGTCGGACCAACTAACTAGTCCAGATTAGCTAGTCTTGAAGTAAGTGAGCCTTAGTCGGCCCAGTAGGTAAGTCTTCATTGACCATATCTACTGCAAATAGCCAATATTTTTACGGTCAGCTGCCCGCGCTGGCTTGACAGCAACTCTCCTTATGACCAAGTACCCACCACGCGGGGAGAACTCCAGTTCGATAGTCTCCTCCAGATTTCTTAGTCGCCATTTAAGACAACCACGGAAAGAGATAAAATAGCCTTATGTAAGGGTCTTATCATACTCGCGGATTCAGGGCAGAGCGGACCCGCAGCGGATTCAAATAGCGATCAAATAGCAAATAGCGATCGCGAGCTACCTCCATCCAACGACTCCCCCCGAGTAGGTGGTCTTCCAACACTCCGTTTCGCATTATAAAACGTTCTTTATATACATTTATATCTTAAACATAAATTATGTTTTCTGCAGAACCGATTATCCAATTTTTGCACCAATTTACTACTAAATAACACTTATACATTATCCTTAGACGGTAATTTCCTTAGTTAATGTCCATGTGCGTGATCTGTACCCCTACCATGAGCTAATACGTAAATTCGTGGACTGTACGAGCGCGCGTACTCTATATAGGTATGTATAGAACGAAAACGCACAAACAAGCCCATGCTAGAAAGTGATATGGAAGCGCATACACCGCATTACATGTTAATAACACATAGTACCTTTAGGTATTTACGAGCGACGTCCAAACACAATATGAATATGCTAGGATTTTTATAAACCGGCAACAAATAGATGCTGAAAACTTATTAACTCAGTTAACGTTCTATTGTGTCGCAAAAGTTATTTAGAATCATTAATTCAAAATGTTCTTCGTGCACACGTTTATAACAAATAAATAGTATGGGGCTATTATTTAGTGTGTTAACTAACGTTAACAGTGAGGCCTTTTGCACAGCGCACCCCCTTCGCCTAACGCATCCCTGCCGGACCAACGCCGCGCCCGCGCCGGCCGGTCGCGACTTATCAGCCGCACGAGCCTATTTTTTGGTTGTGGACATGCTCAAACTGTTACCGTTATAGTTACACGAATTAACGTATCAACTCATGGTAGGGATACTTGATATGTTAAATTACTAACAATGTAAGGTAATTTATTTTAAACTAACTGCACCTCGCAGTTCCATCCGCGTGATATAAAAGTGAGGATAGTCTCCATTCTCTTTCTCCTTATAAACGTAGTTTAAATTTTCCTCCCTGGATAAAGACATTAGAGCAAATATATTTATGCCATAAAACTTATATCTGTCATGACTTTTTACCTTTACATCTACCTCTTTAATATTTTCATTTTATTATTTTTTTATTTTTTATTATTAAAAAAAAAAAAAAAAAAGGTAGATGCATTGTCATGACAGATATGACGACCTCTGTGGCGCGTCGTGCGAAAGCGCGACTGCAATGCAGGAGGTTGCGGGTTCGATTCCCGCCGGGTGCAAGTATTTATGCTTATAGAATAAATATTTGTGTCTGGTCTGGGTCCTCTATGTATAATATGTATGTATTTACAAAAGAAAAATAAATATAAGTATTATATCCGTTGTCTAGTCACCGTAACACAAGCTTAGTCGCTTACCACGGGGCTAGATGGCGCTGTGTGTTGTTCACAGAATTTATTTTAAAAAAAAAAGATATAGGTTTTATGGCATAAACATATTTGCTCTAATGTCTTTATCCAGGGAAGAAAATATAAACTACGTTTGTATGGAGAAAGAGAATGGAGACTATCCTCTTAGGATGCCTACATCATAAACACTACACACATCATTACGGTAAATAGCGTGGTTATTCGGGTGCCACTTTTAAGGTCCTCTACCTCTAGACTTTCGCTTGACATCACTTCCTGCGACACCCAGTAGGTATATATTAAATAAAATACATATATAGTCAGCTTGGACAAACGCTTTTTAAAAAGGAATAGAAAAATGGAAATAGTGAATACGTTATAATTTAACGCAATTTCAATTTTATTATTATTGTGTATTCCACAACACAATTATCACATGCCTCAGGAATTCTAAAACATTTGCACGTACAAAAATGGCTGACAGCACAACAGAGAAGAAAACTTATAAAGACTTTAATGCAACATACCCGCTTTGTGCATTTGGGCTGGCTTTTGCATTTATTTATCCAAACAGAACAAACGCTGTAAGGAGATGTGTCACTATAAGTCTTATGATTGGTTTTAGCGGTGGCCAGTTATTCTGGTTCATCGCTTACACGTCGAAATGTCTCTATAGAGGAGACATTTTTAACTTCGCAAGGAACATGACGCTTGCTGTAATTGTAACTCTATTCTTCGTAAAAACCTACTACGGTATTTACGCAACGCAGAAATTTGCGCCTTTACTGTTTACGATGACGAATGATTTGTTGAAAGCCAACGAGTTAGATGAAGACGATCGAAAGATCTATGACGAACATATAAGACAGAGTAAGGTTGCAGAAATAATGTGGTTGTTCCTGCCAATCGCTCTGAGCGCCCAGTTCCCGATTTATGCCGGGATACGGATGAGTATTGAGAGTCTACAAAGCGACGTCTTTACGAGGCTAATGGTTCATGACATGGAGTTGTTGTTCGTTGAAGATATTCAAAGTGAAACACCTTTCTTCGAGTGCATGTTTGCGTACAACCTTTTTCAATGTCTTATCCTTGTTCCGAATTACTGTGGCTTCGATGGATCATTCTGCATAGCGACTACTCATTTGAGGATGAAATTGAAACTGATGGTGCATAAAATTCACAGAGCATTTAAGGAAGCGAAAAACAAATACGAATTGAGACGACGTATATCTGAAGCTGTAAGAGACCACCAAAACGCACTACAGTTTTACAGTGAAATTCAAAACTTTTACAGCCCTTGGTTGTTCTCCGTTTTTATGCTAACTTCATCTATGATTACGTTTAGTTTGTATCAAATATATTTGGTCGAACTTTCAGATTTAGTTGATCCGAAGTACACTATGTTTGGACTGTTAGGCGTATGTCACATATTTTTGCCTTGTTACTATGCTGCTACTTTAACTCAGGTATGTAGGTACCTACTGGTCATCATTATCATCCGAGCGGTGTCGCTTTTTGCATCCCTCTCGGAAGCCCAGGTTCCGCTCCGCTTTCCTGCTTTTGCGCCTTCACTTCTTACGTTCTTCGGCATTATTGCCTGAGCAGCATGTAGAGGAAAGGGCTACCTCATACCTTCCCGTGGGTGTCGTAAAAGGCGACTAAGGGACTAGCAAACCTTAAGTTCTCTCCGCGCGGTGGCGGATAAACTGCTTGGTCCCCAGGAGGGTTAGTGTCAGGCCGGCGGCCGGCCGTAAAAATATTGCCAAATCTATTTGCAGTAGGTATGCTAAAAGATGAAGTATACCTTTATACTTTTACTGTGTGTTTCCGCAACTAGCATTATAACTAAGCCTTTTTGCGTGACTTTAAAAGCCGTAGATTTCCTAACGATGTTTTTCTTCACCGTAAAAGCGATGTTAATAGCGCACTTAAATTGTTCTTAAAGAAGAAGACATTGGTGCGCGGATTCGAAACCAAGTATCTACCACTAGACCAACACCGCTCTGACTTATCTATTGTGCCGACCCCAAATAATTTGGAATTTTAGTGGACACCGAGCTTCCGGGAGGGATGCAACCGGGAACATCGCTCAGATGAGAAGAAGATTTTAATCTTTTCTTCTGAATGCAACATTTACTTGTATTATTTTGTAGGTTGGTAAAGAAATAGCCGATGACATATACGCCGCGCCTTGGGAAAACTGTGCCGATACATATGTTACCAAAACGTTGATTTTAACGATCGCCAAAGCACAAAGGCCTCTAATTTGCACTGGATGGATAGTTGTTTTCAACATGGAGTTATTTAAGTCTATTATACATACTTCTTACTCTTTCTTTACTCTAATTTCTGCATAAGGTCATTTAATCAATGGCTTTAAAATTAATTAAGAAGTAATGTAGTAGACATTCGACACATCCACGAATTCTGTATACTTAATTTGTAGTTTTTCGATAGAGTTCAAAAACTAAATGATGTATTTTTGGATTGGATTGGATTAAAACGTTTTAAAACAGAAAACAATAGATACCTAATATTTTCAAGCTGCTTAAGCCAGTCAGGATTTAAAATCTCGACTATAGTTTAAGCTACTTGAAAACGATATTCTAATTTTCTAAAGCAACAGGGTTATTCTAAACAATAAGTCGTGAAACAATTTTTGTTCCACGACTTTCTCGTTGTAGAACTGCTCGTTGTAGAAACAATTTTTGATCCTGGACTTTCGGCTTAAATTACCGCCCCTAAAACGCAATGTATAAATACATCAATCTGTCTGTAAGCTTAATAAACACACCATAAAATCATTGTAAATGTTTTTCTTCATTATCTTTTACGTAAAAACCCACATACTATCCTTTCCCTGTACCCTCTCCCCAAACTACCGTTTTCTTATCTCAAAGTGCAACCATATTGTCACTTGTTCAGCGAGGCTATGACCAAACGGTTAAATTACAAAAACGGTATTTCAGCATTAATCGATATTAATTACGTGAAGTAACAGTTACAAGAGTAGAATATTGTGTAAATTATTTAGCACAACTGAAATATTTCTTATGTAGTCTACAAGAAACAGTTCAGAGTTTCCAAATAAATGGTGCAGTTTCAGCGGTAGCGCTACGTGCACGCTACGGCTGATGTAATATCAGCGAAACGGTGCGGCTTGTAGCACGATAGCTATCGCGGCGTCGATAGCAAAAGTGTCTGTCGACCCTGATCGCCCCTCCATTTATTTGGAGGGGGTTCCACTACCAGCTCCCTTCACCTTCGCGCCACACGCGCGTTGCACCGCGACCAATGACCGTCCGCCTCGAACCGGCGAAAGGTTTTATATACAAGTGGATTTCGCACTGCCAAATTGCTATAAGTCAAAATATAGGGTAGTCGAGCGGACCACTCGCTCAGCGCTACCCGATCGCGACGCCGAGATCGATAGTGTATCGAACGTTCGCGTGTTCCATGCAGCGACTGCTCGTTGTAGTGCCATAGGCTAATGATATTTTTGGACTAAGGGCAGACTAAGTGTTGATCATGGGGTGCAGTGGAAGATACTATTTATTGACTCTGTTGTTGTTTCTTGTGACAGAACTTGCCATAGGTGTGAGAGTTGTGCCTAAGCGGAAAAAAGGTAAATTACAATAAGCTTTTTAATTTAGGTTATTATAAGATCATCTAAATGCTATTATAATAATAAAATCATTTATATTACGAGTGCAGAAGTAAATGTTTCGCAATGTTTTGATTCGTCCTTTAGATGTAAAGTTCACATGATCATAAATACCAGCCTAATGTTATGATCTAGGTAATGATAAAGCTAGTATATCGTATGCAAATTAACTACATGACCCAGGTATTTAAAGTTTGTAAAGTTCGTATTTACTTAGTAGTATCTATAGGTACTAATATTATAAAGCCAATATTATAATTAATATGTAAGTATTAAAGTTGAAAACAGAAACATAAGATAATATTTAAGAATTTAAAAATTAAAACTTTAATAAAGAAATACAAAGCATTGCAACTAAAAGATAAATAATTTCAATAATTTAATACATTTACCTTGTCCTTAAAAGAGTTAATTATAAGACAAAAACGTACCGCAATTAACATTTTAATATCTTATAAACTATTGCATTTAAAAGTAAAACTAGAACCATTATTTTATTCAACGTGACTAATATGAATTAGCCAAAAAACTTAATAGTCGTAAAAAAACATGCTCGCAACACTGCCGTTACATGACCGAATTTCGTATTTATAAATTAATCTAAGTTTAATTCACCTTGACAAGTTTTTTTGTTAATAAAAAACAATAGTAGCACATAGAAATTATAGTTTACCGTTCTGCTGGTGCTCGCTGTACCTCGAAATTTGACACGAAGCGTGCATAACCTGACATTCCATTTTCAAAATAATACAATTTCATTAAAGTTTCACTTTCTTTGTGGACTCTTTCGTTTTTTTTTGTCAGATTCTAACAGTGGATTGATTTTTAGGATCACGAAATTCAATTGAAGATTTTTAAACAATTTATTTTAGATTGTTTTATTATAAAAACGTTCTTATTGTGTAATGGTATCAGTGAACAATACTTATAAAGACTTTCTCGCAATTAACTGTTCAATTGGCGTTTTGATTTTCATAAATATAGAGAGAAAAGAGTATAAGTTAAGATAAATAAAGATTAGATGAGATATGGATCTCAGCTATCTGCACACTAAATTTCATCGCAATTAATATAGATGTTTATGTGTTAAGAAAATAAATCAAATATACAGACACTATTCTAAGACAAAAACCTCACACAAACATTATTAATAATTAAAAAATATAAAAAAAAAACCATTTAAAATCCATTAAATACCTACTGAATCACCTTAAAACATCAAAATTAACCCCGCAAATCCAAACAAAGCACCATATTAATATGAAAAAAAACTAAGAATTTTATTCCGTAATATCAAATAATTAAATAGAAATATTGGGATAAAAAGTAGCCGTAACAATATTCCAGGTCTCCAGCTATCTATATTCAAAGTTTGGTTGCAATCGGTTCAGTAGTTTCTACTCTACACAAACTTTCACCTCTACAATATTATTAGCATTTAACCCGAAGCACTTATTACGAACGGCATGCGTACAATTTTTATGGTCCTCATTAATTGGAAAATTGAACCATAATGACCATTTAAGTTGCGTTTCAAAACACTAATTCTTGGACAAATCGACCGGACGAGGATATTTAAACGTTGGTATCTAAAGCAGCGGAAACTCCTTTAAATATTAGGCTGTTAATATCGTAAATGGACTAATATGAGTAGATCTTGTTTCTAGCGGGTGACTCATTCATTCATTCATCATTCATTAAACAAGTTTAATCGAATGGGTTTCTGTTACTCGTATCTGTTCACAAAGGTATGGAAGAGTTATCCTTATTTTGTTCTGTAATAATTAAAAAAGATTGACGGAATCGGGAAGTTTAGAAAAAAACGTTTATTTCTTCCTCAAAGAAAAACTACAGAAATTAAATGAAAATCCACAGTACCTACCTAAAACTAATTACATTAGATTTTTCTTCTGTTTTCGCGATCTTGTATTAAAATTTAATCGTTGTATTGTTAATCCTGAAGATGGGACCTGTAAAGGTCTCGAAACGTTGAGCGTTGAAACAATGCTAAAAGTAATAAACACCACGAAATTAAAACCGACTTCAAATGCCGGAGTACACATCACTTCAAATCCACATCCTACTAATATTATAAACGCGAAAGTTAGTATGTATGTGTGTCTGTATATGACTTTGTTACTCCTTCACGCAAAAGCTACTGAACCGATTACGATAAAAGTTGGAATATAGATAGCTGGAGACCTAGAATAACACATGGTTCAATTTTTATCTCGATCTTCCCGCGGGATCGGGATTTACGCGGGTGATACCGCAGGGCGCAGCTAGTACATACATACAACCAATATACGGCTCGAATTGAGAACCTCCTTCTTTTTTTGAAGTCGGTTAAAAAAACCTTTCATGTGAAAGTTTTGAACAACTGCATTTACAATGATAATATACTTTTTTAAACATCTATTGAGACAATTTAGAAAAAAACGTTGAACGTGCCGATTGCACAAACGTGTATGGCAACCAAACCAACACCTAACTAAAATTACCATAAAATAGCAATATCATTTTAACACTTCATTGAGTTTCTTAGTACTTGCTGCTTGATTGATGGTCTTATGCAACTTATGTCTGGAACCATTTGGTCATTTTACAAGTAGGTATCGCACAAATGAAAATGAGATTAAAATAATTTCAAATAGTTACATTTTACCGGGTATTTATCGCGTATTATTATATACTAGCAGCGTCCAGCGGTTTCACCCGCGTAAGTCCCGATCCCGCGGGATTTTCCAAAAACCCTTCTTTAGTGGATCCCTACACACCACAAAGAACACACTCTCCATATTTTATGTCCTAATGACCAGCGAACGGTTTGGGTTCCGTTGATATAATAGTTGAGACAATCAGTTAGAACATTGAATTTTATTATATTTAATTTTATTTCATTATTTTAATTTTATATTTAGATTTAGTTTTAATTTAGTTTTTAATTTTAATTATGTTTTATAAGTGTTTTTATTTTATATGTAGGTAGGTATAGATTTTATTCTTTTACTTACCTCGACGTTTCAACCGCGTGAAAATTTAATATAGGCGGTAGATATACTGTAAATCGGACTCACTCCCCGTCCACTATTTCGTAGCGATGTTCTATTATGCTACAAGAACCACCAGATATAAAAGATATACAATTTTAAAAAGTTTATCTTTGAAATACGACTGACTCGTTATAAAATAATTTTAAGGAATTTCGTTTCGTTTCGTTACCTGACGTATCGAGGAAAATACTATGACGTTTTAATGTCACAAACCTGCCTACCTACTGTAGCGATAGGTAAGGTAATATTATTTCCAAAGATTTTTATGACGCCCGCGCATGCTTTCGTCCTAGTATAATCTACATAAGTTGTAAAGTGGGACAATTCCGAATTCGTTGTATAAGAATTGATTAAAGATTTGAATGAGTACCTACCTACGTAACTAGTTTTTGGATATCTATCAGCAAAAAAATATATTTTATTAATATTGTTTCGAATTTGCTATGCTTACTCGTTCTATAATATAATTATAAAGAAGTAATTTTGGTAACATTTAAGTATGTATTTTCCATATCTTCTAATATATAAAATGTCCATGTCACAGTGTTAGTTACCGTACTCCTCCGAAACGGCTTGGCCGATTTTTATGAAATTTTGTATTCGTATTCAGTAACTGTAGGTCTGAGAATCGGCAACTATCTATAATTTATAAGGCAAAACAACGTTTGCCGGGTCAGCTCAGCTAGTAATCTCTAAAACCACTTAACAGATTCCAAAAATTCTTTCACCAATACAAAGGTACATTATCGTACATACAGTACCATAGGCTACTTTTTATTCCGAAATTCCCAGGGGATCGGGACTTACGCGGGTAAAACTGCGGGACTTACCTAGTGTTCAATACTTCTTTATTCACAAACACTTTCGAAATGTTCTAATAACTTTGTAACGAAACGAGTAAGTATTGCGATATTTTTATAACCAGTTCGTATAATAAGGATATTGCTAGAAACATGTTGGACATCCGGCAGTAAATTAGCACCGTCTTCAGTATGAGAGCTCTAAGTAAAAGTTAAATTAACTTCCTTCCATTCAATGCATAAAACACTACACTTTAGTTCATCTTCCGGACCCGCCATCTTAATTTTGAATAGGGCTATTAATAACTGTGTTTCTACTATGGTCGTAACAAGACTATTTTGTCTTTTACAGTGAATTTAACTTCCAAAGTTCACAAGCAGAAAATGGTCAAGCTAGTAGGTATAAATAATTTAACAGCGCAAGTAACTCTTATGCAAATCTATGCTATTCATGCTATGCATGCCATTCATGGATTTGTATAGTGACCGGGACATTTTTAGGTGGCGTAGGCTTTCTCACCCAGCACAGTCCCGATCCTTTCTTATTTTATATAAAGAACACACTCTCTAAATTTCTCCTATCTGTTATCAGCGGTTAAGGCTGTTCGTTGATCAGTCAGTCAGTCACTTACTCAGATTAAAGCATTTTATAGATAGGTATAAATTATTGCCTACTTGCTTACTTATAGAATCCTAAGGGACATGTTTGTACACCATCGAAAAATATGTTCCACTATATAAGTTATGTTGTTGTAAAATATATTCCAATATGGTACGAGAATCGAATACGCGACTTTCAGTTTTTTTTAGTAATACAATTTATATCGTTTAAACTTATTTAATCTTCATTCTGATTATTCATATAGGTTAGCTTCCTCCTAATTTCTCTTATTATACGACGTAAGACTTCCTTTTATTACAACTTCGCTTCAGGCATCTAAAATTATGCAAGATTCATGTACCTATTACATTGTAGAGTCGTCATAGAAAATGTGCGTAGGTAGGTAAGGAGATATTATGCATATGGTCAGTTTTTTATATATACAGTGCAATGATCCAGATTGTATGTAGTTTAGCTGCCCGACTTCAGCATACATGACAGATAAGTCGGTTGCACTATGTTTAAGTCGGGTTTTGGATTTCTTAAATTATAATTGTTTTACCCTTTTTAGTGCATTTCGAGTGCCCACTTACCTTCCAAATAAAAAAAGAGTACGGCGTGAATATCCAGGTCGAATTGAGAACCTCCTGCTTTTTTGAACACGACTGTTACAAAGTTTAGAATTTACCGGCGAATAAACCGGCAAACCGAATCCAGCATCGTTAGCTTCACAATATTCAGAGATGAGATATTTTTAAGTACACATAAATTGTAGTTATAATTTTGAAAGTCTCAGAGAGAGAGCGATTCGCGTGTCTCATCCGATTTTCCACGTTTTCAAAATAATTAGAGTAAATTACATCTGAGTAATGCACCGGCTTCAAACGATCGTTTAGTTAGAAGTACCGACCGACATGCGTAGGTAGATCAGTTCGGAAATTACCGATAATAAAAGTTATGTACTTCCTTTCAGTGAATTTTGTTATATAAATGCTTATATCCGATCACATGCCGAATCTATTTGAAGTAGGTATCTTTTTCTTCTTGTTATTAAAAATTATAATATAAGATAGATAGATAGATTAATTCTTTATCGTAACACCAAAAAATAAAATAAGAACACACAACACAAAACACAAAATATAATATTATGTAGTACATCCATTGTTTTCATGTATGGCTGATCTAGCGTTAGTTTTCCAGGTCGCCCTAAGGCCTATAAATTGACCTAAAGACTGCTATCAGAGATGACAACCTATGCAGTAGGTATGGTCAATGATAACTTACCAATTGATCCGACTTCAAGTAATTTAGGATTTTAGCGGACCCAGCGCTCCCGGTAGGGATGCAAATGGGAACATATAAATCGGATTCGATCAGAAAACGCAAACTAATTTATTTAACCGAAAAACGTTTCAAATGTCCTTCGTTCGTGTACAGTTCTATTAGAACGAACTGAAATTGTTTTTAATGTCTGTGGATTCGAAGTTATTGGTAATATCCGAAAAAGAATAAGGGTCAATTCACACGTACCACAACCACACCACGTCGCAGCGACAAAACGTGGTCAAGCTGTGGTTACGTGTGAATAGTGTCGCAGCGACTTTTTGCAGTTGCGTTGTGGTACCGACAAAATGTCGATGTGGTGTGGTTGTGGTACGTGTGAATTGACCCTGTCATGTCGTGGCGATGTGGCCGCGATGCCGCCGCCGCCGGTGGTGGCGTTGCCGTCGCGATCTGGTTGCGATGTGGTCGTATTACACAGGTGGTCGATAAACAACGGCAAAATGTGGTACGTGTGAATTGTAATATTCATTTTCAATACAAAATATACGCCCGACCACGTGGCGTCGTTGTGGTGTGGTTGTAGCTGTGGTGTGGTTGTGGTACGTGTGAATTGACCCTTATAGTAGAAATTTTTGTTAAAAAAACCGAGCCGTGGTCACGGGTACCTAAACTGTAAGGTCCTCAAAACGTCTCAAACGTTGAAACATACTAAATAATAAAACCAAAGCATTTGAAACCGAAAAACGAGTTTAAATTCGAAAAGTAGATCAACTTTAAGCATGTCTGTCTACAATCCCATTTTTTACATCCAATAAAAATTAATTTGCATTGTAAATCCACTTGTCTATAATCTGCGTAATCCCACGTGCTAAAAGTACTGTCGGAACAAACGGTACTCTGTTGTTTTACAGTAAACTCTACATATTTCATTTACTGTTCGATAAAAAAACGAGTAACTTTTGTATAAAAACCGGTTACGTATCATTCAGACTTGATTTGCATAGCGTATCTATTAATTTGATTGATTTCTTTGGAAGGTAATCTGACGTCTTTTTCTTGAATAAAAAATTGATGATTATAAATATTTGTCTCGATAAAGTCTACGGAGTAAGTGAAATGGCAGCGATTACAACAAGTACCACTAGTTTCGACCATGTCCACTGGAAACTTGTCCTTTAACTGGGTTAAAATTAGTGTCTACTAACACTATTAGGTCTTTTGCTTAAAAATAAATATTTGGTCCTGGTCTGGAGCCTTATTTTTAAATCGCTCGTGCCACTTCGGGCGATTTAAATATCTCAATCTCTGCTGATTTTAGCTCAATGTCGGACTCCTACGGCAAGTGGTTCAGACCACTACTGACACACACTGAAAAAAATACCTAAATCGAACATTAAGAGGAGTATATACGCCAACGACCTTGAAACTAAATATCCCTGTCGGGCTCATCGAAAATTGTTGATTATTTCATGACGGAATGTCGTAGAACTTTTTTTTTGTGCACAGATTGTAGGTGACATTGTTTCCTACATTTTGGTGTAGTTTTAAGACAAGAACCTCCTATTGGTGCAAAGCCTATCCAAATTTTAGACACAAAATGTCTGATTTGGCTAAAATGTCGATAGGCTTCAATACGTTTCGACATATTTGTATGGAAACTGCACTAAAATATTGGAAAAAATGTCGCCTACAATCTGTACACAAAACAAAGTTCTACGACATTCCGTCATGAAATAATCAACAATTTTCGATGCGCCCGACATGGATTTTCAGTTTTTCAGAATAGGGCCCTTAATCAGTAGAAATCGAACTATTTAACGAAAACTCGCAGTGGCACAAGCGATTCAAAAAAATAACCCTGGGTGTTTTCTATGCATCATATTATGTATGTATTTTTAAAAAAACGTATAATATGCAGTATATTCGTTGTCTAGTACCCATAGTACAAGCTTCGTGCTTAGTTTTGAGGCTAGATTACGTTTGTGTGCAACGTCGTACAATATTTATTTCTATATTATTTTATGAATTCAGTAGCAAACAGCGATAAATTGGGTTACTATACCGCATACCGCCACCTATAAATCAGTATTCTAAGACTGGAATGAATTAATACACTTTTTTCTCATTTATGTTGATTACCTACTTTGATTCGACACACTTTTTAAGCATTCTATAAAGAAATTTAATTCTTCAACAAAAAAGTTATCACACATTTGTTCCTAATTAGATAGTTTTGAATAACAAATTCACATTTTATTTCCTTTATATAAATAACGAGTTTCGATTACGTAACGTCTATAAATATTATAGAACTAAACAGGTGTCATTGTGCAACAACAAAAGTGAAAATTGTAGGCGAAACATTTGTTTTAACATAAAATCAGTCTTATACGGAAACTGACTCGTAATTTCCTTGTAACGTGTTTGAGAAATTCTGTAATGTCGATATAATATATTCGTTAATAATGTAATAATATATCGAAATAATTGGTTGCAGGTACCCATTAAATGTATAGTTAATTTTTATTATACACGTGGAGTGTAGATATTGTTTACCTTTGTATAACGATAAAAGGTTAAGTTAGATATAATACTATCTTCTAATTTCTAATATATAAAATTTCCATGTCACAATGTTAGTTACCGTACTCATCCGAAACGGCCTGACCGATTTTTACCAAATTTTATATGCGTATTCAGTAGGTCTGAGAATCGGCTACTATCTATAATTTATAAGGCAAAACAACTTATATTTTTCCCTTATTCAAATCGAACTCTGGTATGGTTAAAGTTAGAACGTTCAATGTAAGAAATAAATTCAATTGTTTGAGAATATTCACGCATATAAATCCATCATCATCATCTGAGCGATGTTCCCGGTTGCATCCCTGTCGAGAGCCCGGGGTCCGCTTTCCTACTTTTACATCTCCACTTCGCACGATCTTCGGCATCTCGTATAGTGAGGCCATTTGCACGCATATCCGCTCTTACGAGGTCAAGCCAACATTTCTTGGGTCTTCCCAATCTGCCACGCCTGGGCGGAGGCGCCATAGCAAGACATTTGTTCCCCACGTAACTAGCCGGTTTTCTCAAAACGTGACCGTCCCACAGTAAGCGGACTTCTTGCAATTAATCTGCAATGTCTCGGACATGAAAGCTGCTCCAGATGCGGGAGTTCCTGACGCGGTCTTTTCGCGTCACTCCTCCTCCTCACATAAAAGGTAGGGTGTTAGGCAGGAGAAAAAAACTTGAAAAATATAGTAACAATAGTGCAAACGCTCTATCGTTTTTTTTACTACAAATTCTGATATAGGCACTCATGTACATACGTTTTTCACCAAATCTTACCTCTTTATATTATTAGGTATGTTATGTAGGGCTCAGATGTGATTTAGGCATGATTTAGACACAGGGTCTAACCTTAGATGTTCAGTGCCCCATTCAGACACGTTAAAGGTCATAAACATACTTGCTCTAATGTCCTTATTCAGGGAAGAAAATGTCGACTACGTTTGAATGGAGAAAGAGAATGGAGACTGTCCTCTTAAGTCACTTAAATTAAAGTAGGTTCCATTTGTTTACGGACCTTGGATTATCCTGTAATATATTTTACGAATTAAAATAATATCCAAATCTAAGCAATTTATAAAAATTTCCTTGCAAATTAGTTTTACATAGCAATTAAAATAATTTTCTTAATTATAAAAATTTCCTTGCAAATTACTTTTACATAGCAATTAAAATAATTTTCTTAATTGCTGAATGATCAATTGTCATGTTACGTTAAACAAATTAAGTGCACCTTACATCTTCATTATCCGATAGGTGCAGAATATAATCCCACGGTCGCCAGATGTTTGGGAAGTTCCAGTTATAAGGCGTTTTCGGGTTGTAACTTATTTAATAGCAATAAAATACATAGGGCAAACAGCCCCAATGGAGCGCTTCGCTTGTGATTCATAAGGGAATGAATATGTGACGTCACGACCGCTGTACTGCATCGACACAGTACGCGACGACGGACAGTCGGATGGACGGACGAACGAACGGCGCGAACAACGAGTAAATTGTGTTCTAAATTCAAATTCAAACAGCGTGAGTAAAATACCTTTTTATTCACTGCTTTGCATGAATAAAATAAGCTTTTAAGAGTGGGAATGGTATAAATAAATTACTAGATGGTATTTTAATTTGATAAACCATTGCATTGACATAGGATCATGCTTGGCATGATTAGAACCAGTGTTTTTAAAACAGTTGTAAATAAATATGTTTTATAGGTAATTCCCGAGGGTTATTCCCAAAGTACTCAGTTCTATTGTTTCGAACAGATAAGAATCGCATACATTGACTTCCAAACTCATCAGTAGAAATATTTATGAAAATACTAATATTCAATTTTTATGTTTCAAATTCTAAGTCGTAGTACTATCCCGAATCTGTTTAATAAGCACGAGTTCTAGCCCCTCTGCAAATTTGGAACGAAAACAATGGTAATTTTTTAATACTAGAATTTGGCAGAATGACTTTTTTTTCGTTTACTTTGATAAATTGGTATGCTCTGCTGGCAGTAAAATGTGAGTTCTGGATTGGAATCGATTTGGAAGTCGTAGTACTATCCCGAATTTGTTTAATAAGCATGAGTTCTAACCTCTGCCGACATCTGAAACGACGACAATAGCATTTTTCGTTTACTTTGATGATCTGGTATGCTCTGCTGGCAGTAAAATGTGAGTTCTGGACTGGAATCAATTTGTAAGTCGAAGTAAAGTCAACGATCTGATTAAATCGCATGAGTTCTAGCTCCTCTGCAAATTTGGAACGAAAACAATAGTATTTTTGTAATACTTGAATTTGCCAGAATGATCTGCTGGTACAATTTTTTTTCGTATATTTTTTCACTCCACATATCCAAATAATACAACATAAGACCGATTCATAATGATGTATAATAAAATGATGTATAATATTTTAACGCCCCCTTTTAGGTTCTGGATTAACATTTTTAACCTCTTTGAAAAGTAGAGCTTTCTTAACAGCAACAATGCAGCATGAGTGCAGCGCAAAATAACTATCACAAAATCGCTTGAAAACGGGAAATATCTTTCATACTCATAAATATACTCAACATAACCCGTTTTCAAGCCGTGAGCAAATAAATAGATACATACATACTTAACAACAGACTTTCCTTTTTGTAGTTTTAATGTTACATGTCTACAAACCACAAGCTGTTAAAAATTTCCTCACGACCGCAAAATTTAATTCTAATTTAACTTTTAACCGTTTTAGATTGAGAAACAACCATTATTCTAATAATAGAAACGCCATAGCGAATAACTATATTAAAAACACCCGAAAAATCTAGTTAAATAAACGAACAGAAAATGTCGTCTTATAAATCGCAGGCGGTTATGGCATTTGACTGACATTTGACATTTGACGCAGGCATTTGACTGGCGAGTCGTAGCGTGCTTTTCTATGTTACAACGAGACGAGGTTAGAAAACCAAAAAACTTTCCTCGCCCCTTACATTATATCTGATTCCTGATTCCCTCATAGAGACTAAGGCTTCTCCCTTCTTTCTTTTTCATTTTTTTATGTAAAGAATGTAAGTTATATTGAAAAAAAAAACGAAATAAATTAGGCCTTGTTTTTGTGACAAATGAAAAAGTGGAAAGTGGTTTTTTTTTGTATGTAGGATCCTCACGTGATCGTGACTTAGGCTTCCTTCTTTATTTTTCAGTATTTATAAGTAAAGTAAGCCTACTTTTATTTTATATTGCAAAAAAAAAAAAGAAATAAATTAGGTCTTGTTTTAGTGACACATGGAAAAGTGGAAAAGTGGTTTTTCTTTTGTATGTAGGATCACCTGAGAGACAGTCCCCTTAACATTTAAAGGAATCCATCAAATTATAGTGTCTTGTTGTAGGCCGCAAAACTATCGGCCGACAGTGTTTAATCTAAGCTATTAGTATTCCGTGTGCATTTGGTCGTTAAGGGACGTAAACACACAATGAATTATTCTTTGTACGCCTCTGTGCTTGTTTATGGGTGCAATTTCGATTTTATTGCTATTTTAATGATGTTAGAATTAGAATCATGTATGTTTTTAGGAGAACTAAGTAAACGGTTAGGTTTTTAAAGTTACGGCATAAATATATTTGTAATTCTATACCTACGTAGAGTGCGTTTCATCTTTAAATTCCTATGCCGTCATGTTGGTAGCAAAACAACAAAGTGCAAAATACAAAAAAAAACATGTGTTACCTTGAATTAAGGGAGATTCGTATATGAAGAATGAATGAACGAATCTTCCTGTATTCGAGGTTTAGGATATAGCACATTCAAGATATTAAGGCAAGACTTTTTGGTTTTGCTACCAACATGACGGCATAGGTAATTAAAGATGAAACGCACTATAGATTTATACATCAATCCAAAAAGTTTGATGTTTTATTATAATTATAATAATAATACTAATAATGTCGAAATACGGGCGGAACTCCGTATTTCGACATTATTAGTCGCCTGTACATATAAGAAGTTTCTATTCTGAGTATTTTTTAATATAGATACCTATTTACAAAAAAGTAAAAAACGTAATTATTTTATCCTTTACTTTCCTTTAAAAACCATCGAAATACTAAAAATAAAATTAAAAATAAATAAACAAGGCAGTTCATTTGAATTATTTGCTTTGTTAACTGCATGCATTGCACCTAGTCTCGAAGCTCCAGTTTATAACCAGATAAGTTTAGGTTCTGCATTTGATATTACAAAACTTTAAATTTCTATTAATTTTTGTATGTAGCTCAAGGCTATTTTGTTTAGAAAATTTATTTTCAAGGAAAAATAGCATTCAAAAATTTTCACTTGCGGCGAGGCTTGAACTTTACAACTTTACTTTGAACAGTACCCCAACGTCTTTTCCAACTAGAATACGCAAGCTCACGTCTCGTGCCGTGAAATCTTCCAATGCTATATTCTCCTTTGATTGTTTACGATTAAGGCTCGTTAGAGCTCGTGAAAATTTTTGAATGCTATTTTTCCTTGAAAATAAATTTTCTAATTACAAAACTTGTTTATAAGTCTCTAAGTTACAATACCTACACCGTCATAAGTCGAATACTTAAAATTAAAAATCCGAAAATGAGTCCTAAGGTATGGTACCCAAAGAGCCTGCATTGCCTCTTTGGATAGCAATACAAATATTGAGCCAGGATGTGTTTTATTATGCCGTAAAATAATTATAAATAATTAATATATTCAATGAATTCTCATTTATTTACTCAATAATTATGTAGGCACCTAATTTGTATTTGCCGTAGTTTATATATTAGTATCAAAATCAATTATTTACTCTGCGCAATCGATAAGCGAAAGCGAAGTTACTTACCTCTTCAATGCAAAATAGATAAACTTTCGATTTTATCAAAAATTCTAAGCACAATTTGTTGTTTTCTTTTTGATGGTTAAATCCTGATTTCGTCCAATTTCTTAATTCTAAGTTCTGTTTAACATTCCGTTTAAGTTTAGAAGTAATATGTACAAAAATTTAAATGTATATCTAGTCGTAGTTGGAAAATTTACATAAAATCATTTTTTATCGTTTATAGACAGATTAAAAACAGAAAAAAAATATTGAAGTGGGGCCTAACCTAACCCTAACCTAACTTCCCATACAACCAACGTAGTTTTTTGTGGTAATGGTATGGAACACTTCGTGCGCGAGTCCAACTCGCATTTGGTCGGTTTTTAAACTTAAAAAGATTATTTTCATTTAGAGATTCATGGTGAGAAATAGTTGGTATCACGACTCTTACCCCTTACATATAACTAACTAATAAGTTCATGTAACGTTTGTCTCTGTCTGTTAACTTTGAAACTTCATGTCACAGTAAAATACAAACGATACATAGTTTATGCAACTGTTTATAAGCAAGAGGATTAATATTTAAGCGTTAATTAACAAACAATTAATCAATCTTCTCAAGAACCCAACTCCAATTAAGCCTTAGTAATATTGACTACGTGTTCCACACCAGTTGGGAAAACCCAAGAAGGTTTTCGCAACGAAATGCACTTATTCAATTATGTTCGAATTCCAAGGGAAATGATGCGTGAATTTCATTGAAATATCGTGTTGGTATTGGTATTGTTCGCGAGGTGCTAATTTGTATTTAGTTATTCAGGGTTAATGGAAATTAGTAAGCATTCAGTTGAGACGGCGACAGATGGTAGTCATCTATCCTTTTCCGGTTGGATAAAAATGAGCGGGATAGAATTGTATGAAAAAAACAATAATAAGGTACTCGTAAAATGTACATAATTTCATCAAAGCACTAAGAAGAGTCCCTGAGTAATATAGTTTTAAACTATGTATTAAAATATTTACTCAGTTAAACGCAAAGATTTGGAAATAAATTGATTTTAGTTGATAATTAGACGTAACATTGTGTTTTTTTATTGTTTAAAATGTAAAATTTCATATTTTCCTTATGAAGAGAACCTTTCAAATACAATTTTAATGGTAAAATATATGAAACAGGTATTTTGTGGCTTATTTTCACGTGTAAAAATTGTATCTAAGATCATCATTTCATATTACTAACTCCCTTAACCCAGATAAGCCTAAAACTTCTTTTTCTCTAAATGTTTATAAAACTTATGTTTTTTTAGTACCATAAAGTCCTAGACAAAATGACAAGGATATGACCGTCCTAAATGTAGGAAGGAAGGCTTATCTGGGTTTAAGGGGTTACTCTAACACTTTCCGGCGAACAACTTCTGTCCTACGGCTTTTGGAAAATCAAATGGAACGGACACATCAGTTTTTAGGGTTCCGTACCTAAAGGTAAAAACGGGACCCTATTACTGAGACTTCGCTGTCTGTCTGTCTGTCTGTCTGTCCGTCCGTCCGTCCGTCCGTCCGTCCGTCCGTCCGTCTGTCCGTCTGTCACCAGGCTGTATCTCATGAACCGTAATAGCTAGAAGGTTGAAATTTTCACAGAAGATGTATTTCGGTTGCCGCTACAACAAAAAATACTAAAAACAAAATAAAACAATTATTTAAAAGGGGCTCCCATACAACAAACGTGTTTCAAATATAACAAGGAGTCAGGACAGGAAAAGGGGCAGGAGGACAAATCGAGTTGGTCATGGAATTCAAAATGGCTGCCCTATCTGTCAAATATACCAGTCTGCCTTCACTTACCAAAGAGTTTCTTATAAGTTTCAGATTTTCTTTGTGCCAAGGTTTTTTTTTTTGAGTGATTCGGTCGTTTTTATAAACAGCTTCTACTCAGCGCAAGCATGGCGTCAAAATAATTAAAATCAACCGAATTTCGTTTTATGTAACCAGAAATGATTGAAGATAGGTATTAATTAATCCAAGTATAATTTATTACGACCAGTATTAATGAGTTCAATCATCGTCTGGAAGAAACGTTGCGTACTAAAATACAATTATATTTTATTATATTTTAATCAGAACACTTTCTATGATGACTGGTTTGAATTATGTAAAGTTAAATCAGGTACCTACTATCGAGAGACAGAACCACATGATCACCACTATGCTCATAATTGCCAACACAATTCGACTACTGGGTATGTGTACCTAGTTAGTTATGTTACACTTAAGTCTAGATAGGTGTTAATAGAAGACTATCTGCGTCCCGCGGTTTAACCCGCGTTATTCCCGATCCCGTGCGCGTGGGAATATCGGGATCAAAAGTAGCTTTTGTTACTCAGGGTGAATGTGGCTTTCTAACGGTGAAAGTATTTTTGAAATCGGTAGTTTTTGAGTTAATTCATAACAAACATACAGACAAACACATACACACAAAAATGAAATCTTTCCTCTTTATAATATTAGTATAGAAGATAGTATAGAAGATATTCATTTCAAAGTTTTTGAAGTCTTTATCTATCTTTTCTATATTAGCAATTTTTTTAAACTTACACTATTTTTATAGTGTAGGTATAATATTAGTTCAGCACGCCCCGGCTTCCGAGCCCGGCCACATTAGTCTTTCGGAAGAAATGTCCTAAATTATATTGAAAACTGCTTATAACAGACAGCTGCTAAAAGCGATATTGTTTGACAATACAAAGAGAAGATATCTGGTCTGGGTGTCCTCTATGTAATATTATGTATGTATTTACAAAAGAAAAATAAATATAAGTATTATATCCATTGTCTAGTCACCGTAACACAAGCTTAGTCGCTTACCACGGGGCTAGATGGCGCTGTGTGTTGTTGACACAATTTATTTATTTATTTTATCTACAATGATCACCTAGCATTAGGTAGGTACTTTAATAGAAACAAAATAATCACTATCAATTACATACCACAATCAATCATTTTGCAACTGTAACATTGTTTCGGGCATAAATAAACTAACAAAGTGGTAATTACAGCAGTACTTTCTGCTACCGAATGAATAGACAAAGGCGCGGGGTCAGTATCTAGGGTATTAGACTGAGCCTGCGAGAGTGCCTTACATCTACATACATGTTACGTAAGTTATTGTGGTTTGTTGTCTGTTCTGACGAAGGAATAAGTTTGGTATACTCGAATTTCATTTTGTGCGCAAGACCGTATTCGGCATTTTTGTAATGTAAAAGACAAATACATGTTACTTATCACTTATCAGAGAATAATTTAATTACTTTGATTATAATTATTCATTGCCAATTGCCTTACTTATGTACCTAAAACAAAAAAAACCGGCCCAAACGAGAGTCGGACTTGCACACGAAGGAATCCGTCCTTTACGAGTATCATTACGATAATACGAAAACTACTACGAAATACGAATTTTCGTAAGATTAAAAATCCATTAGTCCATGGTATTAGGACTATGGGTCTTTAATCTATGGCCAAACCTTTAAATAATCATTTAAAAAAAGTTGCATCCCTCTCAGGAGCCCGGGGTCCGCTTTTAAAGACAGTAGGTAAGTTTTATTGACCAGATTCAATAAATGTGCATAATTTTGATTTACAGTTTATCAAGCGCTAAAGCAATATCTATGATTATGATTAATGGCATCAATCAATTTTTTGTTCTATTCATGATATTCAATATTAATAAAATTTTATTTGATGCAATATTGAATTAAACCCATTCATTGATTCGAAGTAACATGATTAATGAAATGTGGTTTGAACAAGTAGATAGAACTCATAATACTGTGAGTGGTTTATTCTAAAATATGCATAAATTACTATTTAATTGTGCATAACTTACTTTTAAGGTTATGTAACTTTTACGTCGATTATTAAAGTATCTGTGACATGGAATTCAACTCTAATTTATTCATAGCAAATAGGAAAACCGATATTCCCAGTTGAAGCAAGTAAACCTTTAAGGTGTTGAATTGCATTCTATTAAATTAAATCAAGTTTAGTCACGGATGGATTCGTATCCGCACAACATTTTAATACTCTATTTAAAACAACATTGAATATTTCACACGAACAACATTAAAAATAAGAAAACAGTTCCTAGATTTTTCTTCTGTTTTCGCGATGTTGGATTGAAATTAAAAGTCTGTCTTACCAATCTGAGTCGGCATATACAGGAACGTTTGATACTTTTCAAATTTGAGACTAATAGTTTTTCTGTAAGTTTTCAATACAATAGAATGACAAGTCACATCTCAGTCAATCCTGAAGAAGAGAACTGTAAAGATCTTGAAACGTTGAGCATTGAAACAAAGCTAAAAGAAATAAACACCACGCGATTAAAACCGAAAAACTAAGTTTAATTTCAATGTACCTATACCTACCTAGTTCATCTTTTCGTTTTTTCTACATATACCTATATATCGGAGATTTTTTAAACAATTGTTCAAAGTGTAAATCTGACACCAATACTTATACAAACAGCAGATTCATTTACACACGTACATTTCACATCTCAAAGAACAATTCGAATCAATTTCACCAAAGACGTAACGTGTCTGTTATGAGTACATGCACCGTTTCATATCCACTAAAGATTCGACATTTACGTAACTGAACCAGTTAGTAAGTAAGGTCCTGTACATCTGTTGTCACCTTCAATAAGACCAGTTTACTCGTGGTGTATAATTTGAAACTTTCACTCAAGACCGCCGCTTCGCCGTCCGCTCCGAGCGGAGTCATTCAGATTTCCCTTCCCTGCCGTTGACGCTTCATTGAGTTCATTATTCGTATTAACTGGAAAATCCCCGTTTCGTAACAATACCTTAAAGGCATTGGATTCAATGATAGTTTAGGTACTAGAAACGAAATCACTTAAAAGGTAGACTAATGAAGGCCGACAAGCTGTGCTCCCGTGAGGCCATCAAAAATAACGGCGGCGACGGTTTAGGTACTGCGGGACTATTCTCTAAGAAAAAAAACATAGATCAGATGTAAAAACCTTTGAAGTTCCTCTAAAACTACGTTGAAACCTGTGAAGTTAACTCGCTATTCTGCAAGCCAATGACGTCTAACAAATATTACCAAGTTTTGTGGCAAAAACGGTGGTAAAGGTAAACGAAAACTTGCGAACCGGGTAGAAGCCAGTCGACTTCTACACGGTGTTTTTTTGGAGCCCCGCTAATATTGAAAAGCCGGAGCAGCGACGAAGCTTTTTCTATTGTCGTACCTAGATACGTGAGATTCTTTACTTGCATGGGTGACATTTAATGGCATTCCCAATTAAATGGCCACACACTTTGGACTCACTTTTTATTATAATAATGTAGTGCAATCATACTTTACGTAACAACTTGTAAGAATAACAAACACAACCGCAATGTATAAAATTAAATAACTTTTTTTTTTCAATACGTGGTTAAACACAACCGAATAACTTAGAAAGTAGGTCACTAAAAAAAGCTAACTGTCCAATAGATTTTTTTTGAAGACTGAAAATGTTATAATTATGACTTACCAAAATGGTAAGAATTACATAATGTACTCATAGGTGTAAAATATTTTTGTAAAACACCACAGTTTATTTCCAATTGTTAATCTTTGAATCCCTATGAAACTTTTAGGGTTCCATACCTCAAAAAGTGAAAAAGTAATTTTACTTTGTTGTTCGTCTAGCCGTCCATCTGTCTGTCCAGACCCTGAATCTCGGGAACGCGTGGAGATATCGAGTTGAAATTAGAAATCTACTATGGGGGTCTGTAGTCCCTTTTAAATGTATTAAAATCAAGGTTCTAAGTTAACACTACAGAAATATATGCGCAAATTTGGATTTTAGCGAAAGCTTTTTTAATTTCAAACCAGACGAAAAACGAATTTTAAACAGAGTTTCTCGAATCATCAGCACTTTTTATGTGAAAAAAACATTAGTATTTAAGTGAGAGCTAACAATCCTTACCTTACTCAACAACAAAAAATAGAATTTAAACCATCTATGAGTCACTTTGTGTAGTCACCTACATCTTATAACAAGTTTTATTTTGGTTATTTTCTATTTGCTCATGACCAATCGATTTTACGGTAGAGAAAGGAAACGTGCTGTCTGAGTGGGAAATGACCACATTGGCCATTAATCTGACAATACTGACCGAACATTTGTCGTCATTGACTCATTCAAAAAGGTTGTACCAAGCTATGTTAAAATAGCAGGTAACTTGGCTTGGTGCAATCGATACTTAGGGTTCAGTCACAGTGCAAGCAGGGCGGACAGCGAGAGCGGGTGTAGGATGGAAAACTTTTGCGGAAAACGCACACCCGCTGATACTATGTTCACCCGCATAAGAATCTATACTTCGTTTATTAATTGTAGACTATGATTTGACACATCTTCCTTAAGAAAAAATGACAAATACAGAGAAAGAAAACGTCAGATCGTAGTCTGAAATTTTAAAACGAAGTATATGTACGCGCACTGATAAGTGGCTGCGAGGGCGCATCGTCGACCAACTTATCGTTTAGTCCAGGGGTTCCCTAACTTATTTGAGTCGCGCCCCCTTTCGACCATAAAAAAATATCGGCGTCCTCCAGTCCAGATTATCAGGTCAGAATAAAAAAGTGTTCAAAATAAGTATTTTTACTGCTCATTAATTTTTTTCAGTCATACAAAAGGTATTTGGTAAGTTGTACCAAATACCTTTGATAGCGCCCGTGAGGTGACCGCGGGGCTAGTCTAGAGCAGTCTTTCCCAACGTGGGCGATAACGCCCCCTTGTGGGCGCTGCAGGCCTAAATGGGGGCGGTAAGAGACCCAGAAAAAAAAGGGGGCGTTGTGTAGGGCTTTGGGGTCGATTTATAATTTCATCTACCTAGCTAGGAAGACTCTTAGACACCGACTGAGCTCTCGACTCTCGACTACATCTTGTGAACATCAACTAATATTAATTAAGATAATATAGCTCAAACTCGGTTCGATATAATAGACCGCGGGCATTCATGTTTTAACAAGTTTTTGTTAAATAATCCGATTTGTACATTCCTGTATCAATCGGCTGGTTCTATAATACTTGTTCTTGCTTGTCGAGTACCTACGATTGGGCGTCGAATGAGATAAACGAGTTAATGCACGTTTGTCTTATTCCTGTTGGTGCGTGCTGCTTATGCAATCCTATATAAACGACGTAAATTTATTTTATTTTCATTTGCGGTTTCGCGCATAATAGATAAGCAGTACTTGATTTCAACACTTACGTATTTCTCAAAACAAAACAATGTCGGAAGTAAAAAAGAAGAGACGGCAATACTCTGCGGAATATATTAAATTCGGATTTATTGAAAATCCCACAAACCCGTCGTCGCCTTTGTGTCTTCTATGTCTAAAAACATTTTCGAACGAAGCAATGAAGCCTTCAAGACTGCAAGATCATTTGAATAAAATGCATCCAGATAAGAAAGACAAGAATGTAGCATATTTTCACGACCTAGAGAAGAAGCATAATATTCAGCCAAGTGTATCAAAACTATTTTCGGCGGCTGCTAAGCAAGATGACGACGGACTTCGAGCTTCGTACAATATCTCTTTGTTAATTGCTCAAAAAGGCAAACCACACAACATCGGAGAAGAGTTAATTTTGCCAGCAATAAAGGAAGTAATAACTACTGTGCTTCATAAGCCGGCCACAAATATTATCCGAAAAATTCCTTTGAGTAATAATTCTGTGCAAAGACGAATTGATGAAATGGCTGAAAACATTGAAGAATCATTGTGCAATCATCTGAGGACTAGTCAATTCTCAATTCAGCTCGATGAGTCCACTTTACCAACTAATGAAGCGTTGTTGCTATCTTACGTGAGGTTTATTAAAGATGAGGAAATACGTGAAGAACTATTGTTTGCCAGAAATTTGGAGACAGATACAAAAGGCGAAACCATATTCAATACATTGGAAAAGTTTTGTGAAGAGAAAGAGATTCCTTTGAAAAATATTATATCAGTTGCTACGGATGGCGCTCCGGCTATGACAGGGCGCCATAAAGGCTTCATAGCGTACTTAAAGAATAAAATTCCAGATGTCCTTGCTATACATTGCGTTATTCATAGACAACATTTGGTTGCTAGAAACTTAAGTGAACGACTATTTCAATCACTGCAATATGTCATCAAATCCGTAGCAGCTCTTTGAATGATAGATTATTTCATCAGCTATGTGTTACTAATGACGTAGATTTCAACCGTTTGTTGCTTCATACTGAAGTTCGTTGGCTGTCAAGAGGCAATTGTCTGATTCGATTTTACAACCTGTTTGACTCTGTGATAGAGTTCTTGGAAACTAAAGATACAGAACTGCGCAACAAGCTCATAACATCAAAGAATGATATAGCTTACATGACAGACCTGTATAAATTGTTCAACGACATGAACCTCCAACTGCAAGGCGATGAACTAAATTTAATTAAAACAAAAAATGTCGTTGCTGCTTTCGCAGCCAAACTGCTTCTGCACAAAAAGAATATGGGCAGACGTGAGTTTCACAATTTTCCGAATTTATCAGTATCCTGCAGTAACGACGACTTGTTTGCCTACTGCCAACATTTGGAAAACCTCCACATTGACTTCACCGAACGATACCAGGACATTTTTAACTTGGAAATACCAGACTGGGTGTTGGATCCGTTTTCAAATGTCAACACAGCAATGTCACCTCAGCTGGAAGAAGAACTTATAGAATTGACAACAAACGAAGAAATAAAAATCAAGTTCAAAAATGGATATCAAGAATTTTGGCTACAAAAACCGATCCCGCAATTGTACCCTGGATTGTGGTCAATTGTTCAACGATTCTTGATAGCATTCCCATCGTCATATTTATGTGAACGTGGATTTAGTGCTGTGGCAACGCTGCTTACTAAAAAGAGAAATCGTTTGCGTGTTACCGAACGTGGCGACTTGCGGCTGTTTTTGAGTAGGTAAATTGGAACCTGATATCAACAAACTTATTGAAAAGCATCAGATTCAACCTTCACATTAGTTTTTATATAACAATTGATTATGTTTGTTTTATTTTCAATAAAAGATACTCTGTCCGAATACTATAAAGTTGCGTTTCAATAATCAGTTATAAGTACTTAGCGGTTTTTAAGTATGTTTAAAAAGGGGGGCGTTAAAAAATAATTTATTCTTAAAATGGGCAGTAGACAAAAAAAGGTTGGGAACCCCTGGTCTAGAGGCTTATATTGGCCGACTGAGAAAAAAATATTATGTTCTTCACAGGCGTCAATTTCAAATAATTTCATTGGTCGTATCGAGCCGTCTGGAATGCATTCTCTCAGCGATCGCAGGTATTAACTGCACAGGTGGCCCGCGCCCCCCTTGAAATACCTCTGCGCCCCTCCCTGTGGGGCGCGCCCCCCAGTTAGGGAATCCCTGGTCTAGTCTGTCAAAGGAATTTGCGACGCTACGACGACGCGCCTCCGCGCGCCTTATCATGACCCTTGGGAACCTTCTGGCCCATTTAGCCATCACAGATGAAGTTATGTCCTAGTTGTTTACAAACCAACCAATCCCTCTATGTAAGAATTTATAAATGCAAGAAAATGCAAGTCACAAGAATTGTTGTCTCGTGGGTAAATTTTACATTGTAAAGATATCAATGGCTTTTATCAATACTAAAAGTCAGAGGAAAAGATACCTACTTTTTCACCATACAAACGAGGTCAACTGTTTCCTCCATACATAAAGACATTAGAGCAAATCATGGCAGATAGGTATATGGGTTATTATAACCTATAACTGCCATGAACTTGCCTGTATGTTACACATCATAAGGTAAAGTAAAAATTGGGTTTGTTCGTGGCTTCAAGTCGAAGTTTCTTTCTCAACACTTAAAAAGCAACTGCGGGTTTGCGTTAAATGAATTAACTAACTAGCTTTTGCGTGTAAACGATTAAATTAACTCGACCTCGATTGCTATGCAAATACTGTTGCAAAAGTGTTTCTAAACATTCTTTTTTTTACATTAATTAATTAACTTAAATAATAATACCTAGGTCTTATTTTCGTACAGTGGTGTGGCTCACCTACTGTTGGAGTTTTCGGGGTCCTTTAACTTGACCTCCTAGATCGGAAAAGCACGCAGTTCCTCCGTGCTTTCCGAAGCAACTAAACGACTAAACAAGATCAGCGGGCGCAGCTAAGCCTTTGAGGTCCTCAATAAATAAAAGATAATACTGGTATACATCCAACTTCATTTTCTTTTCGTACGTATATACGTATATATTTTCGTACGTGGTGTAGCTCACCTAGTGTTAAGTTAAGATCTAACCTTCCGAAGCTAAGCTTCCGTAGCACGGAGAAGTTATCTCTGATAGCAGTCGTTAGGTCAAGTAAGAGTCCTTAGGGCGACCTGAAAACTCTAACACTAGTTGAGACACACCACTGCACGAAGAGAAGAAGATAACGAGCGTTTAGAATAAGAAAGGTAGTATAAATTTCTAAACACATATAGTTAGTATTATACTACTACGATTCATTGACCAATTCACACTAAAATCTCTATAAAACTGTGATTAAATAGTCTGTCTATGAAACTCATCTTGCAATTACCTAAGCAGTAGGTACCTACAAATCAAAACATCGAAGTCAGTGAAAGTGATGCTACAGGTGTACCGCGTCGGTTCTGAATCGATTATATCAGAGTCTGCTAGGCAATACTCGTTTATCCGAGTTGATAAATAATCGATTGGTATTGATGGCACGTCTTCTGCAGAAAGCATGCCTACGCATCGGTTCAGTGGCGAGGTCAAGTGCGGAGCGCTGCATTGGCGCTGGCCGTGGCAACGAAAGTGACACAATAATAAATAACTATTCGGTTATGAAATTTTGAATTCTATCTCTCGATTTACAATTTGAAGTCGTAGATCATTCATCAGTCTGTTGATCATTTTTTTGAATATTAGTACCTATTCGTCAGGTTAGCTTAGGTATTTATGAATAATAAATATTATTCATACATACCTAAAATAAATATTTTAATCTTTTAACACACAGTCTATTTAACTTGCATTACTTTGGTTTAGCAAACATATAGGGATGGAACTTTAAAACCACGCCAAGTTTTAATACTTGACATAGCAAGTTTTACTTACTAAATACATTCATTTTTGAAAAGACACATCTGCAACATAGATGTTTTAAAAAAATCCATCCTGTACTCTAAGTAAGATTTGTAAGTAAAAATGCGTGCACAGTTTGTCTAACATAAATATCTACAAGTACCTAATATGTACCTAGTAATAATATTTCAATATCTTGCCATATACAACCGAAATCATTAACAAATAATACATATATGTTACATTGCAAATATCCACAGCAAGCTAAGTTATTTACAACGCAATAAAATGTAATATTTTTACAACTTGATATATTATTGTGTTTGTAATGTACATAGAAATGACCGTATGCGTTACAGAAACACATATTTGATATAGGTATGAACCTATTATTTTGTTAATATTGCGCATTCGGAAGGTATTTGTAACAATCAACGTAAAAGGTAAGAAGTATAAATTCAGAAATGTTATTCGGTATTTATCGGTTGCTTTAGTTGTAGTTACAATTTGCTACAAAATGGTATCAATGTATATCAATGTATTTATTAGAAGTTGGAACGTTCCCATGACTACAAATCTGGCTACCATTGCTTCACTGACGTTCCAATGCGCGATATCTTTCATTATCTATTAGGAGCTTGTTACATATACTGTAATGGTTTATGCAATTGAGACATCAAACGCATAATTTTATAGGCTTGTAGTCTTGTTGCTTGTTTGATTATGCATCTATTTTGCATTCACTGGTTATAGAAGACATTACACGTTTACAGTTGCATTATATTGTAAAGTGATATTTGAATTGTATTTATCCAAGCAAGGTTTCTAAAGTTTCCCACGATCTTCGATCACGCATAGCGTATATATGACAACATGACAGAAGCGCACCGCTCACGAGAGCTCTTCCTTCTTGTTCCTCTTTTTTCGCTTTTCTTCTATTGTCTGTGCTACTTCGGAAAGAATCTTCCTAACCTACGCCGGATGCGTTAGTATATATAGTACCTAGTCTTTGTACGCCGGTGCAGGTTAGGTCTCATCCGTCAGGTCAGCTTTACGAGCTAAGGTATTTTAAAAAATAACATCCTCAACTATTGTAGAGTAGTCCCTGAAGACTTTAACTGTTTTCATAGTTAAATATTGCAACAAAAATAATTAACTTGACAACTGGCTGTATCTACTCATACAAATCGTTTGATGTACCATCGGAATTAAAAAAATAATCATTATACTTCTAAGCTATAAGTAATAACATAAAAACCTATCTATACCTATAGCAACCCTATTTCAGAAACTAAAATCAAAATTGCAACAAATATCCTATACATTTATTTGAAAGTGACAGCTTTGTATTTACCTACTTTTTCTTTTAAAATGCGACAGTTCTTTGTTTACATTTTTGATCTCACTTTTTGAAATAGAGTAGGTACCTACAGTATTAACAATAAAGCTTATTGGCCATTCAATTAAGTTAAGGCTATCTATCATTACTGATATCTACAACACTGTAGTCTACACTTTATAGACGCCTTCATTCATAAAATGAAACATATCCGTCAATTTCATGATGAAGTAATCAACCAGTTTGTGAAAGTGATCATTATTTTGCATCTCTAGCATGTCTCTTAGCAATTTTAAAGAGTAATGATATACATTCTAGGTTACAGTTTCGATTGAAAGTTATCTTTCTAATCTCAGACTAAATGGAGGACTTGAAAAATAATAATAGTCATTGCATTATTATAGCAATACTTGTTCAGATAATGTGTACCTATTAATAATATCCCTAAAAGTCCGCTACAAGCTCGACAAATAAACTAAAAATTACTTTCATTTTTGAGACGAACCCACGTTATCTCGAGGATTTTTGACGGCCGCTAGAGACTTTCTTAAGAAATAAATAAATAAGTTAAATAAAGTTAACAGTAAATCATCGACACTCTCATTGTTAACTAAAAATCGAGTAATTTCATTGTCGAAGTCTCTATTACATTTTTGGTACCTATCGTTGAAAATTACTGACAAAAGCCCAACAAATGCTAGGGTCTACTAGGTCTACTTTGCATATACAAAGAAAAAACCTCTTTTTAAACCGCCAGTCAAAGTCATCTTAATACTCAAATCCTTTATAAATATGGTTATTAGATACCAAACATAACTGCTTCAACACAATTTATCCTCTTAACTTCTAGTTTACCTCGGACCGTAATTAGCTCGTCATCGACTCTCAACGATGATTGAGAGACGAAAGTGTCTAATTGACCAGTCTGCTTGCTTTTTATTTTCCACAATTGGAAAAGTCCGGTCGACTAGTGGCACCACGAAAGTGTGCATTTTTGTCGTCCGCTTCTATATCGTCGCTCGCGTGTCGTAAATCAATCATGGTTATAGACTTTCATGTTTCGAATTCTATGAGCTCAAAGTCTACCCTTCCTGTCGAAATGTTGCGCAAAAAATGGTGGAAAAATCAACCGTGGACACTTGGACAGTTACATCGAGAATACCAGTTCGCAGTGACTTTTACTTTCGCCAAACTGGTGCAGTCGAGTCAATGGACTGGTGGCGTAACGGGTCTGCGCGGGCGCACTGGATCACCGGTGACAAGGTTGAGAAATATCGACCAACTGGTTATATATCTACACGTATTATGCACGCACTTTGCTATCTGCGCTTTAAACTTAGCTGCATTAGTAGGGTATACATACATCTATAGAAGAAAGTCAAGTTAATTACACTATTTATAACTCAAGAACGTGTGAATAGATTTGGCTGAAAATTGGAGGGGAGCTTAGAAGGAAACTTAGAGTCTCTATGGTGATACAAAGTTTGCCGAGTCAGCTAGTATTCTAATAAAATAATCGCTCAATTTAAATTCCATTTGCAAATCGTAAAATAATTAAACTCGGTTACACAAACAGTTAAACTATGTATTTAAGAAGTCTACATCAAATAGGCGGCCACTTAACTTGTATATCCAACTATTAAAACACACTTTATAGCTTTCAAGAACATAATGAGTGTAAAAAAACGTAGTTTTAGATAAGGTAAAACGCGAGACCGCATAACAATATCACTTGTTTCGAAACCGACACAACCAAACTACATCGGAATTCCGGCGAACCGAACGCGACGCAAGGTTCAGAACCGCAGAAACTCAATTAATTTTAAAGTAAATCTACAATGCGACGAAAGGTTTTTCCGGAGCGTTAATGGTGCACCTCATTGTTCAGGGCCGAGCGGCGTGAATGTGCCGCTGTCAGGTTGCACGACAATCGTACCTAACTTTGAACAAACCAATTTAGCAACTCCGTCCTAGCACTAAAGATCTAATCGTCACGGTTGGAACCTTTGATTGTACCAGTATGACAAAATTAAATGCGGATCTAATCGATTCGAAATCGCAAACAAACGTAACAGACGGATATCGACTACGCCCTTGTCATAGTTATATTGATCAACGCCTCGTTTTAAATACCTATTCTGTGGGTGAACTTTGTAATACTTTATCAGTCACGAATAGTTACAATCGACTTTAACTTTGTTGAAATTGTTACTTAATTTATTTGACCTCATTTAAATGTCAGATACAAATTATATATGTAGTCGGGGTAGCATGTTTGTGTACATAATTTTGATGATTGATTGTCTCAAAGCATACGAATGGAATTTCGTAACAATATGTAATTAGCAACCGCATAAATCAGTTCACGGACAAAAATTAAGGATAAATAACAATAGCTGCAGTTTAAAAGTGGTAAAACTGGTTTTACCACTGATTAATGAATCAATTTAGTTATATGTTGGTAGGTAGGTATACCTTATATATAGATAGATATGAGATACTCTATTTTACAAACTTAAACAAAAAATCTAAACATAAATCCCATACATTTATTTGAAAGTGACAGCCCTTTATTTACTTTTTTCTTTAAAATGGACAGTTCTTTGTTTACATTTTATGATCTAAGTTTCTGAAATATAGAACCTCAACCATCCGGTATTTACTAACTTAAGTAACACAGGAGTTGACTAAATAAGTATACGAAATGATTGATTTAGAGCAATAATTTGAATAAAACCACAAGTTATTAATTTCTGTTTTCAATTTAGAATTAAATTGAATTTACAAGTATAAACTGAGTTCATTATATTAGTTTATAATACCAGGTAACTACCTAATCAAAGTAAATTACGAATAATGGCAAATACGAGAAAAGTACGGAGAAGCGCTACGACGATTCGTCGTCGTAGACACCCGAAGGGAGGTTACAGAATATTCAAATAGGTCCACCTAAACTGTGCAGGCGTTTAGCTATACATGGTAAATAATTAAAAAAAAATCTTAGTAACGTATCTATGTAAGCATATGTTTCAACTGGTGCGTTTATATCAAATACACACACTTGAAAAAACATTTGTTAAACTGACATTTAAAAAAGCACAATATTTTGTTTATAAACAATTAAAACAAAAAAATAAAAGTTTTGCCTATGTATACGCATTTTTTTAAAGACAAGCCATCTCCTTTACGAACCAATGCTAATGTCACACGGTAAGGTTACTCAATCTGACATATGAATGCCTTCTTACAGCTAAATTCTCGAGCTGATGTGAACTTGTCATACAAACAATATGACAACTGGGAAGCTTTCAGTCGTAATGACACTACTTAGAGCTCTCGTGGACGGAAGATGTTGTGTCGGCTGACAGTTCTCTCAATTGAATTAATTATACTTTAGAATGTATAATGTAGGTAGGTACCATAAACCATCTGAAATATACGTGAAGAGCTGCGTCCCACGGTTTCACCCGTATAAGTCCCGATCCCGTGGGAATATCGAGATCAAAAGTAGCCTATGTTACTCAGGGTGAATGTAGCTTTCTAATGGTGAAAGAATTTGAAATCGGTCCAGTGGTTTTTGAATTTATTCATTACAAACATACGACACACACACACACACACACAAAAATGCAAATCTTTCCTCTTTATAATATTCCCATCAGATTAGATGAGGTCAAATGCAAGCTCATCTCATGTAAAAAGATGCAAACAAAATTACAATTGCTTACAAAATGACATGTATTAAAATACATATATATATATACATATACAAGAAACTAATGTTCTTGTATATAAGTTTCTTATGTATGCAGTTTAAAACACGCTTTTCAAACTCATAATAAAATTAACTGAATTGGATATCGAAGTCGATATCGTGTGGATATCGACTTTTAAAAAGTCTGTGATCTGCAAAAGCATATATCCATCCGGGAAGGCGTTACGCAACTTAGTTTTCACGTGCAAATGTCAAAACATAATAGGTTATATACGTTGGTACGTTGTTTTTGCTTTTGGGTTTAGAACGCACTGCGATTAAACGCAAGCGGTTTACAAATAGCTGAAAACGCAGAACCGCGTATCAACACGCAAAATAAGTCACAGAAAAAAACGCTAATGCCTGGGCTTGTATAGAGAGCTATGTGTTGCATTGTTTTGCGCTTTCAGACCTACGCGAAAACGCAGGCGTTTAATCTCAGTGCGTACACGCTCTAAATGACAGATATCTCAAAGTTGTTTTATTTTTCACGTGACAGTAAGCGACGGCGATGAGGACATGGGGACTAAAATCAGAGTCAAACCAAATTCGTAGAGAATTCGAAGAAAAATAACATCACTAGCCTTAATAATAAACGTGGAATATGGTCGGAAACAGAAACAAAAAGTGGAAAAAGTACTCCGACCTTACTCCACGTTTATTAATAAGGCTATACACGAATAACAAAGGTAGGTATTTAGTTCTTAAAGCAATAATTATATGAAAATCAGACATTTATGATTTTTGTTATTTCCCTCTACCTGTTTAAATCGGGCAATTAACTCCAATGTGTATGTAATTATAATGTTTTCTTTCATATTGTTACAGGTAAGTCAAGAACTCATCATTTCGGCTAATTTCCAGCCGTTTTATTGGCTGATACTGAGGAACTAATAATTAAAACAGATATAAAAAACGGGGCAAGTGCGACACTCGCGCATAAAGGGTTCCGTACCACTATCACAATTGGATATGGAACCCTAAAATGGTTTACAACAACCAATTTTTAAATTTTATAGGAAAATATGAAATATTTATCTTCGATTCTTACTCCCATCAAACGACCGAATCACTGAAAAAAAAAACCTTGGCACAAAGAAAATCTGAAACATAAAATAAACTCTTTGGTAAGTAAGGCAGACTAGTATATTTGACAGATAGGGCAGCCATTTTGAATTCCATGACCAACTCGATTTGTCCTCCTGTCCTTCCTGTCCTGACTCGACTCCTTGTTATTTTTGAAACACGTTTGTTGTATGGGAGCCCCTTTTAAATAATTGTTTTATTTCGTTTTTAGTATTTGTTGTTGTAGCGGCAACCGAAATACATCTTCTGTGAAAATTTCAACCTTCTATAGCTATTACGGTTCATGAGATACAGCCTGGTGACAGACGGACAGACGGACAGACGGACAGACGGACAGACGGACGGACGGACGGACGGACGGACGGACAGACAGACAGACAGCGAAGTCTCAGTAATAGGGTCCCGTTTTTACCTTTAGGTACGGAACCCTAAAAACGATTTCCACAACAATAATAATTTTCCGTAAGTACAAAGCAACCCATGTATCCCAGGCGTGATCCTTGTATCTCTGGTATTAATCCATGTATCACCGACATTTATCCGTGTATCCCCGACTTTGATTCATGTATCCCTGGCATAGAATAGGGTTACCCCATCTCTTCCCGTGGTTGTCGTAAAAGGCGACTAAGGAATCTGGGGGAGACTAGCAAACCTTGAATTCTCCCCGTGGCGGGTAAACTGCTTGGTAGGGCCTGACACCAACCCTTCCAGGGGGAAGGGTTGGTGCAGTAGGTATGGTCAATGATGACTTAGTTCTGCGAACAATAGACCTCACTTTATTGGAAGGAACAACATATTATGTACTAGCTGCGTCTCGCGGTTTCACCCGCGTAAGTCCCGATCCCGAGGGAATATCGGGACCAAAAGTAGCCTATGTTACTCAGGGTGAATGTAGCTTTCTAATGATGAAAGAATTTTTGAAATCAGTATAGTAGTTTTTTAAGTTTTCCTTCTTATAATATTAGTGTAGATTTAACCACCTTCAAAACAAAGAAAGTATTCAAGTGAGAACTTTATGACCGCATAATAAATAAAGCGTAGGCTAACTACTTACCTACTTCATCTGACGTTATATCATAGCTACACAAAATCGTCTAAATTGTTATTTTCTAATTAGGCATTAATTTAGTGTTACATCACGCGCATTAGCCATATTGTCATTCACAAGTCAGATTCATAATCGGAGTGTGAATTGTGAATAGAGCTACGTAACATAACATGTCGCTGTCATTTTTAAAAGTTGCCCGTTCGTAAGCGCTTTTTTAGGGTTCTGTAGCCAAATGGCAAAAAACGGAACCCTAATAGATTCGTCATGTCTGTCTGTCTGTCCGTCCGTATGTCACAGCCACTTTTTTCCGAAACTATAAGAACTATACTGTTGAAACTTGGTAAGTAGATGTATTCAGTGAACCGCATTAAGATTTTCACACAAAAATAGAAAAAAAAAAACAAATTTTTTTTGGGGTTCCCCCTACATAGAACTGAAACTCAAAAAAAAAAAACCTATACGTGGGTATCTACGGGGTATCTATGGAAAGATCTTCCATTTTCTAAACTGAATAGTTTGCGCAAGAGACACTTCCAAAGTGCTAAAATGCTAAAAAGTTCCAAAATAATGGAGTGATAAAACTAAATAATATTTATGATGTACATTACTATGCAAACTGTAAACTTCAACGTGCTTCAACTCGGTCGCCTGTTGTTTTTGCTGAACAGCGACATATGGATGGAAACTGAAATAAAAAATATCAACGGAAAACGGTTCATATTGACAAAAAAAAATATTGCACACAGCTCCATCTAGCCCCAAACTAAGCAATAGGCTTGTTCTATACCCATAGTACTAGACCAATGAATATACAACGTATTGAACTTTTTTTTGTAAATACAATATAGAAAACACAGAAAACACATACATACAAAACACTCAGACCAGAAACAAATATTTATTTTGAAGCATGAAAACCTACTTGCACCCGGCGGGATTAATGTAAAGGTTGGTTTTCCGTTCGTTACGAATTCGGTGCGTATGGTGGTACTATTTGTACGGAAAAATCAAACTTCGTTTCCCATCAATTATATTATACGATTGCAAATTATTGGTTACACTCGAGTGATCTGCAGGCTTCTTAATTATTGACGTTTAAATATAAAAAAATAATTGCATGACTGAATAATGCAGTTCCTAATCGATAATGTCATATTCAGTGGCATAATTTGAATTTGTTCAATAAAATTTTAAATGCTTGCTAGCAAAGCAAAACAATCGATACTTCAGTCTGTTAATTTAGTCATAGGTATGTAAATGAAAGACTGACTTCGATCAATTATGCGAACCTCGCAATTCAATTAAGCAAATTAAGCTAAATTAAAGGTTTCTACAGATTAATTATTGTTTATTATTCAATGTCATGTGTTAACAAATACAGTTACAAATATCGCCTAACGGACTTGTCTGATACGTAGACCGGTGCAGGTAATAACTAATAGATAAAATCAAAAAAATCAGTTTTTTACACATATTGCCAACTTTAAACTTAACTTGCTTTACTTTACTTGTCAACTCTCTGACACCACATCTCAATAATATGACACGTGACCAAACCACTTTCATAAACGACAGGTTCAACTTATCAATTCAACGTTGCCTAGTATTTATTAATATCAACCTGTTGAATTAGTATCTTAATGCAAAGTTTTAATACTGGTTTCATATAAAAGTGTACTTAAACTGAATGCTTATGGGCTTAGACCATAAACTTTCTTTTGGCCGAGAGTTTAGCACTAGCGTGAACCTAGTAGTAGTTAACTTTATACTTGATGCGATGTTATTCTCGAAAACTGTTGTAATATGCGCCTAATTACAAACGTTTATTTGGTAAAGAATTCAAAGTGGATTTATAATTGAATAATTGTATAACACATACGTATTAATTTACTATTCAATTATAAATCTACTTTGAATTCTTTACCGTATGCTATGTATAATTAACACCTATTTGTAGAGTAGAAAATACTTATTAATAAATGGGTTAAATAGTAACAAAAAAAATACAACAGTTGTCTGAGGTACTTATTCTTTTAAAGTAATCAACAAATATTTAGAACATTTCAAAGAGCTCCGAGGGGTACAACAGGTCGATATTTTATATAGTACAATTTGTAAGCTGACAATATAAACTAAAATCAGTTAAAAATCTAAATACTGGTTATTTTTTATAACCACACCTGCAACACCCTGGAAAACTATGAGTTTATTTTAAGTTTTTTATCTTAGCCCTGCCTTATTCCTATTAAATATATGTACACTAGTGTATAACCATCTCGGATTGAAGGGGCAATTGTCAACTATTTACGAAGTATCGACCAACTGAAAGTCTTCAATCTACTAGAGAAGGGTGCTTTAGCGAAATTGTATGAGAGTGTAATAATTGGCGCATAAACAGCGTCTATGGACTAAACTGGTTTATTGAATGTCTAGATTACTTTTCAAGCTTGTCGTTGTTTATCATGATATTTGAATAAGAGAATGGTGATACGAATTTATTGGTAACTAAATATTATTTAAGTATCTGTCTTGTGTATTTGTTTTGTACTTATACATGTTTGTATGTACTTGCTTATATTTTATTTCAGAACTTTAGATCAAAAATGTAAACAAAGAACTGTCAATATCAAAGGAAAAAGTAAATACAGAGCTGTTTACATTTTTGATCTCAGATTCTGAAAAGAGTATAGATATATTTATTACTGCTTTACGCAAAATTAAACTTGGACAGTAGATAGCTGATGGATGACTCAATATCCCATGCGATACATATACCTAATACTAATTAATTAGGTATTTTTTTACTATACCTACCTAGTAAAAAAATACCTAATATTATATCTTTTAAATACTAGCACCCCATGTTACGAGCCTAGTTGTAAAGTAAGCAGCTTTCGTTGTGTAGGATGAAACACGATATTTGTCTATTATTTATTTATAGATTTGATTTGGCAGTTACAAATTATGAATGGCTTCCGATAGCTAGCTGGTTACGTACAAATTGCATTCTATCACAAGACAAGTGCTTCAATAAATCGTTATTATGACACAATAGCACCGCGACAAACTGTGTGAAAATTACCTGTTTTTTACAACATACAGACAGACAGGCATAACTCTTCTCAATAACAACACAAACTGACGTAAATTGGTATTCCTTTGTACTTTATGGCTTGTTTACACAGTGCGAGCTGGCGTGCGAGCCAGTAGACAGCTACTTGTACTCCAGTAGTTCGGCTTGCCTCACCTGTCATGTCATACTAGCACTCATACGTACGAAATACTCGTACGTTACGTTCGAATTATGTGAGTAGTAGAGGCAACTACTTGGCAGGGTAGGCTCCTACGCTAAACCTCCTGACCCCTATAATGCCTCCTACACACGAGTTAAGTTAGCGGTAGAGTAGAACTATAAAGTTACTAGTATTATCCTACTTAATATTATAAAGCTGAAAGTTTGTGAGAACCTATGTACGAGTATGTGTGTGTGTTTGTTACTCAATCACGTAAAATCCCCTGAACCGATTACCATGAAACTCGGTTTGTAGTAGATAGCTGGAGACCTGGAATAACACATAGGCTTTTTATCCTGATATTCTCGCGGGATCGGGACTAATGCGGGTAAAACCGCGGGGTACAGCTAACGTGAGAATAAATGTTTCCGATTTGGGTGAAACAATGCATTACGTGTACGTTGTTCGAAGAATGGCATGATGGTAGATACTTTAAGCAAACTAAATCAATAACTCTTGAACACAACTTATTCATATACTTAACTTAACTGCGCATTTGTGGGACAAGTAGAACGAGCAAAACGAGTCAAACGAACCAGAGACAATCGTTCAAAATGAGCCTTTATTGGTCACAAATGCTTAGCGAAAGTGTTCATAGAAGAATTTATAGAGCAGTGAAACCATCCGCGTGTGATTTGTAACTTAACCACGTAGTCTTTACATTATTGACTACGTGTGAACGGGACGTGAGCTTTTTACGAAATATGTGTGCAGCTTGTATTCCACAAATGGGCACTTTTACATCGATAAATGGTCTTTACAAATTGTCAACTGATAATTGGTTGTTTTTTTTTGTTGTTCTGTTTAAGGTGCATAATTTAAATAGTTTGAATGGGTTGTTGGTTTGATTGTTTTTATTCTATTTTCTTTCTTTGTGGGCGGTCATTTCCTAATTTTCATAATTTTGACCGAAGTTTTCCCTATAGTTTTAATGTTCTATGTTTTACATTTTCAGTCATAAAATTTTGGTCACGATTTTAACTAATTAAATATTCTAATACCTAATTCAAAATGGCTTAAAAATTAGTAATTTCGAAGCAAAAGTAAGTAAATAAAGAAAAAATAATTGGTCTTGCGTAAATATTAGGTACTTACCTACATAACAGGATATATTTTGTTTGTTGTCTCTCTATACAAGCTCCCAATAAAATCGTTAATTATTTCAAACGTTTTGTTAGTAATTTAACAATTAACTTCGAAAATGTGTTCAACGTAGTTCAAATTGTAGGGCCCGTTTAACATTTGTGATTCAATCACTGTTATTTTGTACACGAATGTTTCTATTAACGATAGTAATCTAGCATAGTTATGTATTAACTGTTTTATAACAAGTATAGTATAGTCGGGTAAGATCGGATACGGTATGACTCAAAAATCTCCCAATATAGATGACATTGGAACTACCTGGTGAAACAGATCGGTGGGTTGAATTGCTTTTGTGAACACCGTGGCTAACACTAAAAATATCACCTATTTTGGGAGATATTTGAGGTTTTCCCCCTTATCGGATCTTACTCTCGCTCTCCTATTAGAGATCCGAACTGGCGTTTGGGGACACGATCTGTCTAAAACAGATTCATGACGGTTGCTTCTGGGCCAGTAGCCTGACGGTACTGCAGACCCCTCCATTTAAACCCAAAGTGGTCATAGTTGGAGACGCTATAACATTATATGCATAGTACCTATTAGTAGTATTAGTCGTCCGCGGTCCATATGCAGTATCCGATCTTACCTGACTATACAGTATAGGTAGGTTTATATTCAATATGAGTCAATATTAATTTATTTAAAATTGAAAGTCGTTAGTCTGTCATTATTTGGTCCGTAATTCTAGTTTTATAGGTCAAGTTCAAGTCGTAATACGTCTTGTAACTGTATAGTAGTTAAATATAGTTTGGGGCTAGTTGATCGAGTGGAAATAACCGTAATGTAGCACTAACAAAAAACTTAGATCCAACTGTAGTGGAGAAACCAAGCGGTGAAACTCAGGGTTGCCAACTAAGCTATGTTTTTTTAATAGGTAGGTACTTTAAAAAAAAACCATACGCGACGAATTAAGAACCTCCTCTTTTTTGGAAGTCTGTTAAAAATTCAATGTCCTGACTGATTGACTAACTGAACTAATACGCACAGCCTGAACCACTGATCCTAGAGGCATGAAATTCAGAGGTTGTGTTCCTTGTGTAATAGGTATCCACTAATAAAATGATTTAGAAAATTCCTACGGGATCCGGACTTGCTAACTAACTTAGTTCCGGCTATAAAACGTTGGCAGCCCTACGTGAAACGTTCATTATGCGCTTAAGTAATATTAATTGCAACCGAATTGAAATCAAAGATGGCTTGCAGTTCTTATGCAACGTGCAACAACATTAATTATTGTCTAAAAATGCATTTGCATTGAGAATTATTCAGACGTATGTCCTGCGGTTTTGCCTGCGTAAGTACCGAACCCGTTGGAATTTTGAAAAAACTTTCCCCAACGTTTCTGAGACCTTTACAGGTCCTTTCGTCTCACTTCCAGTCAATCCTGAAGAAGGGATCTGTAAAGGTCTCGAAACGTTGAGTGCTGAAACAATGCTAAAAGTAATAGACACCAAGCGATTAAAACCGAAAAAATGACTATAATTTCAAAGTATGTATAGACTTTTGTCAATCGTTTGTATTGTAAGTTCAAACTATCGCTATAATTAGACGAATTCGACTTGATATTAGTTAAGTTTTTGTCTATAAAAGTCACCTAAAGAAATATTATACAATATTTCTAAGCTAAGCTTGTTAATTTAGATTTATGTTGCTTTTTGTTATTAAATTAGTAGAACAGCTGCGCAAGTTAAGCTTTATTACAAGCTCTGTGAGTTACTGAAGCAAAAATCATTCAATTAATAGCTGTTATTTCAAAACTATGAATTGCATTATGGAGTAGGTACCTAAAGCTGCGTCCCGCGGTTTCACCCGCAAGGCCCGATCCCGTGGGAATATAGGGATCAAAAGTAGCCTATGTTACTCCTCGATAATGTTCTTTCGGTGAAAGAATTTTTGAAATCGGTTCAGTAGTTTTTGAGTTTATTCATTACATTACATACGACACACACACAAAAATAAAAATCTTTCCTCTATAATATTGGTGTAGATATGAATGGTTAGTTCCTATAAATCAGACGACTTGATTTCATTAGTAATTACTTTTTAATTGTTTACCATTTTATTGTGTGACTTAACCTTAAAAGTTTTAATATGTGTAGGTATCACGCGAACATTTTATTAGCGTTGTACCCTTCTAATAAAACTCCTTTAGATTTTATACAAGACCAGCCGTGTCCCGCGGTTTCACTTTCATTAGTCTCGATCACGTGGGAATATCGGGATTAAAAAGTAGCCTATGTTACTCCTCGATAATGTAGCTTTCTAATGGTGAAAAATTATTCAGTCCAGTATTTTTGAATCCCTTGGGGACTTCAAAAAACCCTTTCTTATCGGGTGCCTACATTAAATACTAAAGAACACACTCTTGAAATTCAGCTCTCTAACATCAGCGTTCTAGGCAGTCAGTCAAGACAAAGCATTTTAAAAATAAGTACAAATAGATGATTCCTAGAAATTCTACACATATACCTACACAAATACATAAAATGCATACTAAGAATAACCAATTTATTCTCTAATGACAGCGCATTTTCAATACTCAATGCTCAGCGTCCATTTAATGCCAAAATAATAAGGCTAGCACTAGCAATTTAGACTTCCACACAAAACACTGAATTACCTACTCCAATTTCCCACGTCATAAAACGTAATAATATAAACAGAATTACGGTCACAATGAAACAGGTCAATTACGATCGGTATATAACTAATAATTTCACGTGTAGCAAAAAATAGTACGATCTAACCAGCCTTGCTGCTTGGCCTTCGTTTGACGAAATTGTAGTTTCTTTGTTGTTTTTGTTCGAGGTTCCTAAATTGTAACAAAATTTAATAATTGTAATTTTCTTTCTTCTGGTTTGGCGGTGTTGGATTGAAATTCAATCCATCTAGTCAGTCCTGAAGAAGAAACCTGTAAAGGTCTCGAAACGTTGAGCGTTAAAACAATGCTAAAAGTAATAAACAAGTTTAAAACCGAAAAATGAGGTTAATTTCAATCCAACATCGCGAAAACAGGAGAAAAAATTATCTCATATCTATACTGTAAATGCTAAGTAGTTCTGTCTGTATGTCTGTATTCACGCCTAAACCACTGAACCGATTTTGATGAACTTCCGATTATGATGATGTTCCTAAAGAAGAGACCTGTAAAGTTTTCGAAACGTTGAATCAATGTTAAAAGTAATAAACACCACGCGATTAAACCCAAAAAATTAGTACCTATTGGAAATCCGCAATAAAGCGGACATTTTTGAAACAGCCGACATCTCATGTTTTTGATCAAAAATATTTTAGGTTTTTTGGGTGTTGGCATCATTGATGACCAAAGACCAATGGTCTTTGGTCACAGGTCCACAGGCATATGGTCATCAATGGTGCCAACGCCCAAAAAACATAAAATTTACCCGATAGTGTCCTTTTCAAAACAAGATAAGATAAGATTTTTTATTTCGTCTCATTGCATCATAACATTGTTCCAGCTAGACAAACTTGACCGAGCACAAGACTTTAAACTGCACTCAACTTTCTACTCAGTGTTGCTATTGTTTTCCTTAATTGCTACCAAATTGGTTCTATTAACAGACGCTTTCAGACAAACAATAAAGTAGACTCATTCTTTAGTTGTCATGACAATGTAGTAATTTAATTTAATAGTAGTTTTGAATGATTTCGAATATGCACTACAGTTTGCATTATTCTTTGAACTTCTCTGTTGGTCAGTTAAATAATTTTATAAAATATTTACTAACCATCCTACTTCCAATCGTACTATCCTACTTAATATTATAAAGCTGAAAGTTTATGAGTATATGAATGTGTGTGTGTTTGTTACTCAATTACGTAGAAACTGCTGAACCGATTATCATCAAACTTGGTATGTAGATAGCTGGAGACCTGGAATAACACATCGGTTAATTTTTATCCCGATATTTCCGCGGAATCGGGACTTACGCGGGTGAAACCGCGAGGCGCAGCTAGTGAGAAAGGTCTTAAAATTCTAATAACATAAAATTAACATGGTCGTATAAGCCAGTTACAATTATTGGTGAAATATCGAGCTCCGGTAAAAAACAAATTTAAACATTGTAAATATTTATTAACGTTCTATAATTATAATTATTACAAACATCAAAATTTTAAAATTGATTATAAAATATCGATCGTTCATAATTTCATAAGGAGTTAGTAGGCCCCTGTCACCAAGTTGTCTCGTCCTAGATTCACCTTCACGGTCTAAGACAGACTGCGGCATCCGATGTCGTCAGATTGTCCGAGCACGCATGATGATCTGTTTTTAATGACGCCAGTTTCCTAACCTGGAGTTTTATATCAGATTTTAAATCATTAAGGTTACTTCACTGTGAGTTTAGTAATAGTAGAACGATAAATAGGCCGTTCAGTCGCACTTACCTATCTTCGTCTTCTCTTATATATAAAAATGAAACGTTTTCCGTTGTCACGACATCACGCGTGAACGGCTGGACCGATTTCGATAGTTCTTTTTTTGTTGTATTTGCTATTGTCAGGAGAAGGTTCTTATGAAAGAAAAAATGCTAAACCGATTTTGATGAATTTTATTTTTTTATACTAAACGACAGGACAACGTCTGTCGGGTCAGCTAGTATAAAATAAATATTGCATTGCTTACAGCATCATCTAGGCAACCAAGTTGCAGATACTATCAATTACTGTGTAGCGTGAAAACACTGTGCTGCCAGCATATTAAGTAGTTTTGGCAGCTGGTTCTTTGATAGAAGTTGGTTTTGCAATGTTAATTATGAGCAAATATGTTAATGCCACAATGCTGCAAAGTTTGGTGACGCATTCATCGCGCACACGATGAAAGTCGGTCTTTGGAATGCCCTTCCTCATCCCATTTGTGCTAGCAAAACTCTGGATACATTTAAATCCAAAGTAAAAGAACACTATTTGTCTATATAAACGTACAGATTTCGGTATTTATGTATTTGTTATATATGTATGTATAATATATTTTATATATAGTAATTTCTAGGTATTATTATTATTATGTATTTAAGTAGGTATACATATTTCTTATTTATGTATTTAAGTGAATACAAGTATTAGTAAATTTACTTTCAAGGAAAAATAGCATACAAAAATTTTCACTTGCGGCGAGGCTTGAACTCGCGTCTTTGGGTCAGTACCCCAACGTCTATACCAACTAGACTACGCAAGTCCACGCCTGTTGCCGTGAAAACTTCCAATGCTATATTCTCCTCTGATTGTTTACGATTTTGGCTCGTTAAAATAAAGTAAATTTTCTAAATAAAATAGCCTTGAGCTACATACAAAAATTAAAAGAAATTTAACAAGTATTAGTATCAATGTTGTATTTATTATAGAATTATTCATAGTTTATTAACTTGTTTAATTATGCTATTACATTCACACACCAATTGCCTGCACATCTATCGCCTTTTCTATGCCCCAAGGTTTGCTGGAAGAGAACTCTTTTTAGGGTTAAGCTCGCCTATGTACATGAATTCTCCTTATTTTATGGCTGTATGTTTTGTGGTGTGTACATTAAAGAATAAAGATCTTAATGACATAAAACCTATATCTGCCATGATCATGCCCCTACGTTTTGTTTTTTTTTTTTTTCATTTTCCAATTAGAATAAAAATAAATTTCAGAAAAATAATAAAGTGATAAAAATGAAAACGTAGGGACATGGTCATTATTACTCATGGCTGGTATAGGACTTATGGCATAAACATATTTTTTCTAATATTTTTATCAAAACAGGAAAGTTGACTACATTTGTAGAGTTTGTATGGAGAAGGTAGATTGTCCCATTGACCGCTGAGACAAGAAACCGCCAGCCCTTGTATTACCAGACGCCTCAAAAACACGCGCAAACTCCCTTAGCATTAATAACAATAACATAATAACTGAACAATACCCCGAAACTAAATTAGTGCTATAAACTACAAACGCACTAACAATGACTAACAACCAAGGTTTACCTAATTTAACCGAAAAACCAAACAAAAGAATAACCAGTTGTACCTACCGGAGAAGGAAATACATGAAGATATTGTGAGCTAAAGGATAATCGTGTGAAACTAACACCGTCATTTTACTACGTGGTTTTGTGAAACTCAGTATATTATATTATAACTCAAATCGCTCATTATTTCATTATCACACTCAATCTATAAATTATAATAATCGACCGGTACGGGGCTGTTGTATAGACAAAACTTGTCCACATGAAAACATAGATTGTTTCATATTATCTTTATTAATCTTTAAAAATACTAACTTAATAAGTACCTACTTAAAATAATAAATAAACAAAAGACTAGCTGTATTGCTTCTTTGGATACTTAATCGTTAGCATCATTTTTCGTGGCCAGGAGGGATACTTTTATTCTACGAACGAACGAACGAAAGAAAGAAATCTGTCATCCGTCCTTGCAAAACCGTCCGAAAACGGTTTTGACAGATTTTCTTCTGGAAATTAACGTTCGATTTACCTTTTGTAGAATCAAAGTAGAGGCCCAGAACCTAAAACTAATTAATTTTGAAATATTTTATATCGGTATGGGTAATATAAAAAAATAAGATATTGTTATAATATTATCCGTTGTCTAGTACCCTTAGTACAAACCTATTATAGCTGCTAAGTTTTGTGCTAAATGACTGCTTGTGAAATTATTATTAAATCCTGCAATATTGACTTTATCTTAAGTCTCGTGTGACCCGCTGAATTAATTAATGAATAAATTACTGTCAACAAGACACTAATTTACTTATGCTTTACATAATCAGAATACAATTGACACACCTACTAATTCATTATGATAGTTAGGTTTTTTATTAACCACTCACATGGTGACGATTATCGAGCAGGAATGGCTACGCCAGGAGGGGTACTTTAATTCTGCGAACGAACGAACGAACGAAAGAAAAAAAATCTGTCATCTCCTTCAAAACCCTCAGAAAATAAAACTATCGGACGGACGGACTGGAATTTTCGTTTCGTTTTATCGTTCGTAGAATTAAAAAGGCCCTTATTTTATTTTTCTTCTCGGTTTTTACCGAGGAATTAGCCAGTTTCAAGTATTTTATAAAAGGTATATATTATGCAAGTCACTTGCAGAAATTCATCAACACGTTTCCTCGACGTTTTCCCGCCAAAACATTCAATAATGGACTACTAACTTTACCTACGCCTACGCACAAGCTCACATCGCCTTTTTAATTATGTTTGTTTTTATGGGGTAGCCACTGATCTCCATGGTACAAGTCGCTGGACAGGTCATAGCGTACTGAATTTTGTGCGCCATTCTGCGCTGTTGTCGCACATTTTCTACTGAAAGTGATGGTGGCCGTCCGTCGAACTAATAGTTCCGTAGACGGTTACCTAACCTAATCAAATCGGCACACAGATTTTGTCACTTTGTATGGTATACCAATTCCAGCGTACTTGTATAGTTTGATTTCAGTGGAAGTAGCTAAATGTTATAGTGTAAATACTTTTTACTATACACATTGCACGCTTTAAAATGGTTCAATATACTTACCTACCTACATTGTGACATTAATTCGATATCAGGTAATCACGACTTATTCAGCTTGAGGCCAGTTCTGAATAATAAAATAATTGGTAATTTATTATAAAACTTGATGTCGGTATTGATAAGCGGACTGGTAAAGTTTAAAGTGAATTGAGTCAGGGTTTCGTGAGTAATAGGACCATTTGCAAGTCGCCGACTAGCGAGCCAATCGGTCTGACGTCTTTTATAGTAAGCTAGTAAGAAAACTTCATGTGTTTATTCTTTTTTAAGGGCCCGTATAACCCCAATTACGTGACAGGGATAGCGCTAACGAACGAATTCACCTACAAAGTTTTATTAGTATAAGTGAATTTCTCGCAACCAGTTTTCAGCATTGTTGATATAATTTAGTTTAGTGTAGAATACACTACAGTACAGTGCAGGTATTCATTTTTTTCCAAGAAAACAATCTGGGTAAATAAATATACTGTAATACTGAAATTTACTTTAGTAAATTAGACAAACCAAAAAAGGTTTAAGTTACATTAAATTTCTCCAATGAAATCAATCTATTTACGTCAGCTACAATCAAACAAAGGCCATCTTTAGCAGAAACGTGATAAATGTACGCCGTGTCAAGGCTACGACCGTTCTCGGCACCGATCTACTCCTAGATTCTGATAAGATATCTATCTTAGTTTTTATTAATATTATATTGAGAAATATGGAGGCATTGTCACTTTTTATAACAAGTAATGTCATAGTAATAAAAAAATAAAGACATGTCGAAGTATAAAACAATTAAAATAGTTTAGTTAGCTTAGCTCGCCAGATTTCAAACAAATGGGCATAACTGGCATAGATAGACGCACATGTGATTGACTATAAATTTTAAATCATAGATGCCTTGTATTGAACTTAGATCAGTTCATCTACAAAGTTTTATTAGTATTAAGTAAAATATTGACTGACTTTTATATTTATTTGTAAAATTTAGAGGGAAGTTTAATTTGTGATTTTATTCCATCGAGAAAATGTTCTGTAATCGTGTTTTCACAACATACAGGAAATAGTATTATCCTCAACTTTAATAAGCATTGTTTTCAAAACTCATGTTTCAAATAAATTTTATAGTTAACCGTCCGAGATCAGAAAATCAGTTATGGCCTACTACAGAGGCTGAATAAGAACGATCGAACATGTAGGTACTCTAATTTACTTCAGTAACAGTGAACGATTTTTATTACCATGTAAGTTTTCACTTGAACTGCGTTAAAGACTCTTGCGCAATACTTTATATTGCGGCAACATAAAAATTGGGTTGATATGAAATGACGCAACCTAAGGTCCAGTTGAAAGACAATTGTCTTACTTGAAAAGTAAATTGGATGACTTTGCCTTTATGTAAATTGCTCAAATGCCCACGTTACGGCAACCTGACCGAGAAGTAATTTTCTGCATTGTTTTTTATTCGTTAACCCAAAAGGGATCGTAATATGTGAGTTAGGTATCTATATTGAAATTGTTGTTATTTCGTGGTACCTTTTTAATTGTTGTACCTATGACTGTCTGTTATCTCTTGTTAGCCAGGTCAAGTTATTGGCCAAATCGTGTGCATCGGTACATAATTAAAATTAGCCTTATTAATAAACGTGGAGTAAGGAGTAATATAACATTTTACAGTTTTCGATAAAACTAGGTTATAACATTAGTCGAAACCAAAGATTTGTGGTACCGATAAATGTAAAACTGTTAAAGTCAATAAAGTTTAGATTGCAGTTTAGTTAGTTGCAACTTATTCAATTCAATTCAAATGTTTATTACTTTTAACATTGTACACCACGCGATTAAAATCGAAAAATGGGTTCAATTTCAATTAATCATCGTGAAAGAAAAATCTATACGTAATTGCGTATTTTTTTGCAATTTGTTTTTATAATATGTTTTTGTTGGGAACCATTTCTTCTTATTTTCGTGACCAGCACAGGTGAAACCACACTCACAAATTTATATTAATTACTATGATCATCGCCAGTCGTAAGAAAGGTGTTGATGGGCGTCCATCGTCACGATACCATCTATTTACCACTTTACTTACCTCACATACGTTGTAGCTAACAATGCATTGCACATGCGCGCCAAATTACCTGCTTATTATTTAAGTACATAAGTAATCTGTTGCGATATCTTATGTGTTAAACCAAGAGTTTTTAGAGCATTTAATTCGTTTTTAACACGTTTTTCATTTTTATTTTATTTTGTTTCAGCTAATTAAAATGGTTGGCGTGATTTTTGTATCAATTAAAACAAGTTAAGTGTAGGTACTAAAATTTTGAAAGCATTAAAAACAGTATTTCCTAAGTGTGGTAAATATACTAAGAAATAAGTGTAAGTAAGTTTATAAACATAATTAATTATAAAAGAAGTCTTGCTTTGCGTAGCCCTATAACATCGGATACGTACAAAGTTTCATCGAAATTGGATCTGCAGCTTTTATGTGAAGAAGTAACAAACGTAGCTCTGCAGTTGCAGATACTGTCCGTTCATACATACCTAGCTACATTTATATATGTAAGTAAGTACTCATAAAGGAAAACGGTTACAAAGCAAATGATAATTTAATTACAGACTGCAACAAAAAGGACAAAAAAAGAAAAATACATTTTTAACGTGAATCGAAACCGTACATAAGTAGGTACATCAGATCTACCTCCCAGAAAAAAAGGCTTTGTGGGTTTCAAAGCCCTCAGACGGCAGACTTTTTGTTGGGTGATTGTTGATTTATTATACATAGGAATTGTACCAATATTGTATTTTGACTTGTAACTTGGAGTTATTAATAAAGATCTGTATCTGTATCTGTATCTGATGAGTAATATTACCAATATTACTCATTATAATCTTACTCATATTATAAATGCCGAAGTAACTCTGTCTGTTACGCTTTCACGCCTTCACCGCTAAACCGATTTTGATGAATTTTGGTATAGAGATAGACAGAACTTTAGAAAAGAACACAGGCTACTTTTGATCCCAATATTCACACGGGATATACACTTACACGGGTGAAACCGCGGGGCGCAGCTGGTTGAAGTAAAAGTTTCACTACTTTTACAATACCTATCAAATGTATGAAAATACTTATCTAAAAAAAAATATAGGAATTATAAAGGTTGTAATATAACCTTTACAGCCGAATACAGAAACGCCACTTAAAATTTGAGACGTACTTAAATAATTGAGCAGCTTCTAAATTTAAAAATTGTATGGGAATTTTTGAATTAGAGGGGTGCTTAGTTGTTTAAGTAGAACTCAAATTTACAGTTGCGTTTCTGTATTCGGCCGTCAGTCTACGCCAGCCATACGAACAATGTTTAGGCAACTTGGAGGCTTAATCTAGCACTAATTAGGGTTCCGTGAGAACCAGACTTTAGGACTGTTGTGTTTAAGTGTACCTATAATTATGGAAAATGTAAATGACTGAAATTGTAACAAATAATAACCCAGCGTTTGTGGGATCCTAACTTTAATGGTGCCTTACTTTTTAGATTAAACACGTCATGTGTAATTTTGAGGATGAGAACTAAAACTGACTATAATTGCGAATAAATGAATAAGTTATTAATTGCCATTCCATAGAACTTACAATACAAGAGTAAAAATATACACAACTTTAAACCAGGTGCCACAATTCGTGGCCCCTTAAAGCGATATCTTCCAGGCAACCTTATAATGGAAAAATTGATTCAGCTCACGATTAATTCTCAGTTTTGTTCTCAATTTATAATTCTTGGTCAATTTCAAATTCAATTTCATTCGTGGTGTTCCCAATCCCAAAAAATATAGGAAAAAAATGTAGGTACATACTAAATGAAAAATGTTGTGATTTAAAAATGTAACGATACTTTCAAAAGCATGGCTGACCTGTTGTCTTAGGTGGACGACAGAACGCGACACAAAGCGACGTAATGCGACCGTACATCAGATCAATAGATTACCAGACAGATTCACGGACACAATCACATAAATCGACTATTTGATATTTCGCGTAGCGTTCGCGTGGCATCGTGTTGCGCTGTTATCGTTCACACAGGACAATGGATTATATAGCAAAACTATATTGGATTACAGGATTTTTCTTTATAAATTAGTACCTACCTACTGTTTTGTTTAGGTAAGTACATAAGTATACCTACCTAGGTAATTGAATCCACTCAAAGAATACAAGTCAATTCGTTCTCAAAACCATGAACGTGAAACTAACCAACAATTATGCAGCGTTATCACCGAATCTCAGGGAGTTACTGCAGAAATCTCACAATTTTGATAGTTATATCATAGTCTTAAGTGGGCAAGACTAGATGTTATTTTCACGCGTTTTGATTAAAATAATGCATGGCCGTGTACCGACCGTGGTACGGTTTGACATTGCTTTGTACTTCGCTTGGGTACTATTTCTTTTATTTGAGTAAATCTACACTAATATTATTAAGAGGAAAGATTTGTATTTTTGTGTGAGTGTGTGGTTGTAATGAATAAACTCAAACACTACTGTGCCGATTTCAAATATTCTTTCACCATTAGACAGCTACATTAACCCTGAGTAACATGGGCATACTTTTGATCCCGATATGTCCACGGGATCGGAACTTACGCGGGTAAAACCGCGGGACTCTTCTAGTTGTAAATAAAAAGGTCAGGTAGGTAAATACTCAGTTAATTACAGGTTATACATATTATAACTAATATAGGTGCTACAGTACGAATAAATGAATAAAAAACTAGCTGCGCCCCACGGTTTCACCCGCGTAAGTCCCGATCCCGCGGGAATTACGGGATAAAAAGTAGTCTATGTGTCTAGGTGTCCAGCTATCTATATTTCAAGTTTCATCGCAATCGGTTTAGTAGTTTTTGCGTGAAAGAGTAACAAACATCCTCACAAACTTTCACATTTATAATATTAGTAGGATAATCACGTAAGTACTTAACTATTTTCAGTCAAGAAATTATTTTATTCCGTTTTATATTTTAACTTGTTTGGATTTAGAATGTTATTTATATTCAATGTTGAGTTTTGTTATTTTTTTAATTCAACAATAATATGATAAATATACGCCAGTTTCACTACCTCCAAAACATGGTTGCAAAACGATAGTATTTTAACAATTTGAAAATGAGCGCGTTGAAGTCTTTTCCAAATAAAATAGTAATCATCGGATGGCTGCTATGAAAACGATCACACTAAGAAAGCGGTTACTTAAAACACAAATTCTTTTAAAGCCTAAATGTACGAAAATGCAATCCCAATTTTCCTAGTTCTATGGAATCAGCATATAATCAATTTCTGGGAGAGGACAGGCGACCCTCGCTCCGGCTCGTACCTGGTGCAAAGGTTAGCTATTGCCATTCAACGCGGCCTACCCTTTATTATAAACAACTGCATAAACTATGTATTGTTTGTCTTTTACTGTCATCAAAGATCATCATCATGTGGTTAAAGGTTGATAGAAACAGACAAAAACTTACAGTTGTCCAGTTACCTACACTAACGTTCAATAAACAGATCACAACAAAACGCATTGATTTTACTGTGGATGTAATGCGCTATTTTAATGTAGAGTATAGGATTAAAGTATTTGTTGAACGTTAGTGTACAGCTCACTTAATATTTATTCATTTACAATTCTTACAACTACCATTACACGATAAACCTAATGCGATAGTGTGCAACATTAAATTAAAATTTGATTTGATTTGAAGTACTTATTAGTAGTACATTACACGCAACAATAAAATCAAAACATTTAGATATCAATAAAGATTGAGAAACGAAACGGATACACCTATTTCCGGTCAACAAAGCATATCCGTGTGCGTATGCGCATAATATGCAACATTTGCATCTTTACGCAACGCTGTGAAACAATTCGCTAACAAGAAGCACTTGTAGTGAAAGTAGCAACTGATGTGATGACGACTCGAATCGGGAGCTGCGCGTGCGATCACCGCACACCTACCTAATTAATTAGATAATTCGAACAACCTCGTCATTATATTTCAATAGCTGCGCCCTGCGGTTTCACCCGCCTCTTCAGCTATGTATATTCTAAGTTTCATCGCAATCGGTACAGTAGTTTTTGCGTGAAAGAGTAACAAAGTCACATACATACATATAAACTTTCGCGTTTATAATAATAGTAGGAATAGGATAGGAAGTAGGATTCATACTTTTTAAACTTACACGATTTTCGTCCATCATTTTTATTGAGACACGGAGACACGATCGATCTAGATCGCTTTATAGATAATAGCTGCGTCCCACGGTTTCACCCGCGTAAGGCCCGATCCCGTGGAAATATCCCGATCAAAAGTATAACTATGTTACTCACGATGAATGCAGCTTTCTAATGGTGAAAGAATTTTTGAAATCACTCCAGTAGTTTTTGAGTTTATTCATTACAAACAAACATACACACAAAAATACAAATCTTTCCTCATTATAATATTAGTGTAGATGTAAAAATAATACATGTTATTAATTATCCCGTGTGTCTTCTCGGGACCACGGTCGGTGTAACCCGTTTGCCGAAACGTCGAGGTAATTAATAACAATAATTACCTATCTATAACACGATCAAGACCCGTGTCCAATAATAAAGATTATATTTAATTGTAATTAAAACTCTATTTCAACAAGTTAAACTCTATAATTGAGGAGATATGAATTATGAGCAACGAATATTTAAGTTATGAAGCTGTTAATTAATAACTTTAATAAGCAAGGTTTGATAGAAGTTGTCCAATTAACGGGTACTTATTTGAACTAAATGGCTAATGAGTTCGATGTGAGGTTCGGTGTCGTAATCATGAAATATTGCTTAGAGGTGTAATATTTTACCACTTTTGTGTAATCTTTGTTTTATTAGGCGCATCAAACTTATAAAACCTTTTATGATTTATAACTCTTTTACTGTCTTGTTTAAAGAAAAACCGGGCAAGTGCGGGTTGGCCTCGCGCACGAAAGGTACCACTATTACAAATGAGTACGGAACTCTAAAATGAACACTGGACCAACCAATACGTGAAATTAATACAAGTTATAATTTGTTTTACTACTAGGGCGGCACCGCCCGGCGCCCGCACTGGGGGTGTGTATGGGGCCCACTAAGATCGTTGGGCCCAAGCCAACCTCACCTGCTAGCCGTTGCACCTGCTGAAAAACGGACGAGGCTCTTGCGCAGACTTTCCCTTCGGGGTTGGGAGGTCAGACGGCAGTCGCTCCCGTAAAAGTCGAAATATAGCCAAATCTATTATGGAAAGTACGAAAGAAATATATGGCCACAGGGATGATGACTAGGGCGGCACCGCCAGTCTATACCTCCATCACTAGATGGCGTAAAAAATACATCGCGGTATCGTTACGTTTGACAAAAATCATGTTGTTGTAATTGGCCCCCCTTAAATATTTGTTTTATTTTGCTTTTATGGTGTTATAGCGGTTACAGAAATACATCATCTGTGAAAAGTTCATGAGATACAGCCTGGTGACAGACAGACCGACGGACAGACAGCGGAGTCTCAGTAATATGGTCACGTTTTTACCCAATGGGTATTGAAAAAAACTTATGAAACGTTATGGTACTTTCAATACGCATTCGAAAAACTATAAAAAGAAAACTGTATTTGATACATTTAAATTACTTTTTTAATACAATACTAAGCAATCAATTGAAAGTTATTATCAAAACTTTCTTCAATCAAAAGCTATTGTTCAGAAAAAATTACTTTATATTATTATTGTTTTTGTATTATTTAGATTACATAAACACCTACTTTATATTATACTTCTTAGACTTCCTACATAGATCGATATCCATTTATCTAGGAAGGAAGGAAATGTAGTTTAGTGTATCTTGTTAGATATTCTAATTTAAAAGGTGTGATAATAATATGCAAACGTGACAAGAGTTAATTAAGTTTTGCATTCGTTGTCGTAATCTAAGCAATTGAGATTAAGATCAACGATTGTCGTTATTTTTAAACTGTTTTTAACTGACTTCAAATAAGGAGGAGGTTCTCAATTTCTAATTTTTTTTTAAATCCTTAGGTAATATAATAGAGCAAATAAAAATGTTTTAAAATTATTAGTATTAGCTTCTGGTAACCAAAGAGCTGGCGGCTACTTTGGCTAACGAATAGGTAGTGCTATCCAAAGGGGCAATGCAGCCAGCCTTTTGGGTACCATACCTAGGGGCTCATTTTTGGATTTTAATTATTTTAATTTATTTAATGAATTAAGATGATATACTGTTGGTATATTTATATTTACAACTAGCTGTGCCCGCGACTTCGTCAGCGTTTTTCGAACATCTACCCATCGCTGTGCAAAAGTCTACACTTAAACGAACGACCAGGGAAGTATACTGAGCAGAAACGAATCATGGCAGAGTCTGTTTAAGTGTGATTTTTGCACAGCAGTAGGTAATTTGTTGCATGCTTACCTATTCACATTATTATAAGAAGAAGTGGCCAAAATATAAAAAAGTCAAAACTTGAATTCGAAAAAGAGGACAAAATATTGATATTTTGTCCTTTTTTCATAAGCCGGTCTACATACAAAGCAACCGACTTATCTGTTATGTAAGCTGAAATCGGGCAGCTTAACTACATGCAATATTTTTTTTTACGTGGACGATGCCCCTTATACACCGTCAGGCCACTCACGGGGCAAATGACCCGGTTTGTTGGGCCATAGGTTTATCAATTAAGCCCCCGTTTTGTCCCACGCTCCACAAGTGTCGAGGCCAGCAACCCGTTCCATGACTTCTACGCATATATGTTATAGAGTCCCAAGCTATAACCAGCTAGGGTATGAAGAGATGGGTCCGCTGTTCCGTCCGGCCACCCCGGAGGGCAACCGTGCGGGATCAGTTATAGACAGATCGTGTCCCCAAAACGCTAGTTTCGGTTCTCTGATAAGGGAGAGCTTCCCCGTGCCCAAAACGGCACTACCAGATTGTCCAGACTGGTACCGGAGCAATGAAGCCGCTCACCACTCGTTCCTCGGAAGAGGAGCTAACGACAACCTCGCTGGGGCCGGCGGAGACGCCACCTACCACATTTCCATGTGTGGTACCGGAGCTGTTAAAGGCACGCTCACTTCCCGGCATGAATCCACATGCCTACCAAGAGCCTATAAATCCTGGTAAGGACCGGTCTTCCCTAGCGTAGAGACCTACGCTTTCTGGCACAGCGCAGCCGGAGATGCGGCACCCCGAGAGGCACCACTAAGGCTACTCCTGAGCCTCGCGCACTCGTCGAAACGACGTGCAAAGCGCTCGCCGCGTATGAGGACGACCCCCGGTGACAAGCATACCAGAGTTGACAAACGTGCCGTCCTCTGCGGCTGAAAACCACAAACCCCCGTGAGGCCAAACCCAAGTTGGGCGACATCTCCTTACTAAGCCACCGATAGATGTGGCCGTTCTGGCTGCCGGGCTAGCCCAACCCCGCGGTACCCTGATCCAAAGGAGGAGACCCTTGGTTCCCCTCCCGAAACCCACTTGCCTCGGGTATGTGCAAGCAGGCAAAAGTGTCGAGGCCAGTGGGAATTCCTCATGGACTGCATCCATCAACCCGCCCGCCCGTCTCTGCCTGAAAGACAATCCTTCTCCGTCTCCCCTCCCTCGGCACGGTCACCCTACCGTCTCGAGGCCCCCAAAACCGGTGATAAACCCCCCTGAGTTCACCGACACCACCAGAGGCTGAGGTGATATTTTACAGTGGTTGTCTTTCACGCTGCCCTTTTCTTGCGAAAAGGACCCCCGAGCCCGCTGACGCGGGTTTACGGGTTAGCTTGCAGCTACTGCGCCCCCCCACAACGGCAAGGTGGACGGACATGTGGAGGGTAAAACGTAACGTCGTGCCCGGGACTCGGGACTCGAACGCGGTACCCTCGACTCGGAATCCACACTGTGCCGGAGCTGCCATCGTGCCTCGTAAGCTACATGCAATCTGCATCTACCCAGTAAAATGCCCGATTTCAGCTATATATTTTTTTCCTTTTTCGTGCATTTATCGACTGCCACTAAAATTATCAAAATTGTATCCGTAACTTTAATCATTGAGGTTTTCTGATGAAAAGGTGGTTTCAGGTGGTCCATCAATTCGTACCGAGTTCTTTATAAGCTGGTTCTATTGATGGAAGTCCAAAAATTAGTAATTTACTGCATTGTGGAATGCTATTCTGCTCATCATTCCAAAGGTTCTCATTAGACCAATTCGAGACTCTTACTTTCCAAATCTAAAAATAATTATCGTAATCGGACTTCATATGCCGGAGTCCGGCGTTAACATATCCCCATACAAACAATATGCGGGTCGAATTAAGAAGCTCCTCTTTTTTTGAAGTCGGTTAGAAACAACCATAATAAAAATCCGAATATATGGAGAGACATAGGTATACGGTATTTTAGGAATTACCGAATATCCGGCTTATTTAATTACGTGCCGGATATCCGGTTTTTTAAATACCTACCGGATATCCGGTTAATCATGTGTTGATTCCACACAACATACTTCTTCAATACTACATTCAAACTAATTAAGTAAAAGCAAAATAACACTTTATCCGGATAACCAGACTAAATAGCCGGATAAAAAATAGCCTATATGTTAATCGGGGTCTAAAGCTATCTGCATACCAAATTTGGTTAAAATCGGATAAGCCGTTTCTGAGATTAGCGGGCACAAAGGCACACACAAACAGACAAACAGATAAACAGACAAACAGACAAACAGACAAACAGACAACCAGAAAAACAGAAAAATAGGTTCTACTGCGTTAATAGATACCCATACAATTTATATTTTTTTTATATCTTCTAAAAACAGACACCGCTGAGTTACGATTTTATTATATGTATAGATAAGCATTAAATGAAAATAAAAAAACACATTCCTTTGCCTTTTTGCCTCTACGGCGCAACAAACTTCGTCGGATCAGCTAGTTTTTATATATGATAATGAGTTTTTTAATTTACTTAAGTCATTATATGTATAGTTTAATTATTTTATGTAAACGCTTTTTTTATACTAAGTATATCATAAATTTATGTAAAAAATTCAAGAGTTAAATAATAAGGTAATAAGACTCGTATTAGCAATGAAGTAGCCGCAAATTACTTGTATCCAACTATCCACTTTCGAACTATAAAATTAGATATGAGAGAAAATTATGTAAGTAAATAACGTCATTTACTACTTAAATAAACTTTTTATTATTTGACTTATATGAGCCCATAAGAATTATTTATGAAGAAAGTTTGTTCCATAATTTTAGGGGAAGAATTAACAATAATAAGTACAATTACTCAACATATTTGCAAACCCACCCTAAGGTCGATAATCGCTTATTTAACTTTTTAAAGGAGGTACGTGTAAGATTAAATCTGTATTTTTTAAAGAAATGTCAGTAAAAGAAGGTTGCAAGACTTCAAACGTTTTATTACAAAATTTCATAATCCTGAATCCGCATATATGGAGCCTGACTATATTCAGGGAGTCTGTGTAGGTTTAAGACAATTTCTAAGTACACATAAAAATTGTCGTTTACCTTCTATGGCACTATGTAATTTGCAATAAAAGCAGAGGTAACTTGTATTATTAATCGTATTTGAAACCTAATATCTTACAAATAAGCTTTCGTCGGATCGAAAACACGAATTTGTATGATAAAATCACACGAGTGTTTAATGCTAATTGTGAACAGCCAATTGTGAACATACACTGCTTTATCTACACCAATGTTATTAACAAACATAAAATTTGCACCAATATAAATTGATAGACAAGAATAAATGTACCCCTCCTGGACAACGAACGAAACTACAGTTTACCCGCCATATTCCTATCCAGAAGTTCATATTTCAAGTTTAATCGCAATTGACTCAGTAGAGGATTACGTGTTCATGATGCGAAACAATCGGCACACAATTAGTCTACGGGTACCTTATCTAGCTGGAAACGCCTATAAGGAAATGTGAGTTTTATTAGTGTATTATCGGAAACTTGCACAAATATCAAATTGTAGGTATTCAGTTTTACGATTTATTTTATTGACTTAGCAAGATACCCGAACATCGAATGTAATTATAATGCTTGTGTTCTACGTTATATCCCACTAATATTGAAAAAGCGAAAGTTGAGATGTTTGTGTCGCAAAAACTGCTACCGATTGCGATGAAACTTCCATACTTTTTTATCCCGATGTTCCTGCGGGATCGGGATTTATGCGGGCAAAACCTTACCCAACCTAACACATTCTAAGATATTGATCACAATGCAATTAAATTTCAAGTTAAACTGGAACTCCTACCTAGTTCATAAGTTAATGATCTCATCCTGATAGCCTTCGATCATATATAAACTATAGATGCACGGTCGCCGCTCTAGAAATGGAGCCGTCAAAACAAGGCATACTTCAGCCGATATGCCTTGTTTCGCTGTCAGTCGTGCATAAGTGTTTTACAACCTTATTGCCCAGTGATTAAGGTTTACATTAAACTGTACTATGTCCGTATAAGTAAGCGTTGAAGTAGTGCCGATTTTTTATTTCGATTTTGTATGGGACCGTGTATCTATAGTTTATATATGATCGAAGCTGATAGCCTATTTAAAAAGTTCAATGAACAAATTTTTAGAGGTTTACCTTATGTGTGACTGGGACGTGTCAAGTTTTAAAGACTGCAGAGCAAACATCTTCAATATACCTACTTTTCAATTTTCAGGATATTCTCGCTAAAATAAACCTTTCAAACTTTAGAGTATCTAGTATTACTGGTGATATGAGTGCTTGCTTATGCAATTTTATATAATTTGTACCATCACTCATATTATTCCGGTGTACAAATAGCCCTATGCACATTTTCGGGGCTATCTCGACCTCGATTTCCATCTTTCGGCGCCCACTGGCTTACGTGACCCGCCCAGTCCCATCTGAGAGTGTCACTGTGTCTGTTGACATCCGCAAAGCCTATTTTGGAACGTAGCGTACTCTGTCGGTACCGTGTCATGGATTATGGCTATTTGGCAAAACTCAAAAACAAAACAAAAATTTGAATTTTTGATTATTCGTCACTGCGACCTGCGACTAAAAGATATGGCCCAATGACAACCTTCGGTTATATTCACTGTCACGGATGTTAATAAATACGTACTAAGGCCGTCCTAAAGGGTTTGTTCTGTCTGTCAACTTTGAAAGTTCTTGTCTCAGTAAAAGACACAACACGATACGGCTAGTAAGACCTTGGTACGGGGTTATTAATAGGACAGTTTGAGATTTGTGGGCAAAAAATGTACAAGAAATACAACCCCCTTAGTATACACATATTAAATATATGTGCTAATGCCAACGTAGCATGTGATTATTAATGAGATTTTGGTAGAAAAACGAGATGACGTTTTTTTTGTCAATCGAGTGTTAAGGGTGCAGGTCTAAATAACAGGTGCTAACTTAAGTTACCAGCTAAATCTCTGGTCAGATTACTTGTGTAAACATAAATTACTCGCTTATCAAGATTACTTACTAACACGGCACTGGTGCGTTGAATACACAAAGTAACGTAAAGTAAAATACCTTTCAATTATCAAATAGTTAGGAACCTAGTTATTTGTTAGTTTGCAAATTTGATTGATATTGATATGTTCGCCTAAATGGATTATGTAATATCTTATCCCTCAATAGATGGAGTTTGTTTAAAAGTGAACAAACCTCAAATTGAAACTCTATATTGATTGTTAGTAACCTTGCACAAAACATATAATATCATTATCTATAAAAGGCTTTGTCCCGACTGACTGATGGATCAACGCACAGCATAAACCACTGATATTAGAGAGCAGAAAGAAGAGTGTGTTATTTATGTGATGTAGACATCCGATAAGAAAGGATTTTTAAAAGTAATTACGGGATTCTTACGTGCCTGCCAGTGTCAAGTTATATTTGACATTTCTCTTCTTTATTACTTTTTTTTTTCGAGATGACCAATGGAGATTATAAAGTGTGCCGGGTCAGCTAGTGTTTAGATAAAAATCTGTAGTTTTGCTGCGAATAGCTAATTTTGTTTGATTAGTGTAGACTTGAATTGCGTAAAATGTCTTTCTAAACTAATAAACCATGATTGCATTAATACCCAATTAAGGGGAAAGTGTATCACTTCCCTAATCAAGATCGAAAGAATATTTAAACAGTAAAACGTTGAGAATCTGTTAATTAAGTGGTTGTTAATTAATTAAATTCTGTTACAAAAGAACATAAAATTTCTGTGAATCTATTTACAACTCCACAAGGCATTGTATAGGTAGGTCCACACATCAAATAAGTCTACGCAACACGAGTTATTTACAGGATCTGCAAAGTATATTTAATGTTTATTTATTTTTAAGAGAAAAGTGAATTGGTATTCAATCATTTTTGTAAAAAATACATATAAGAAATATAAAACAAAACTAACTAAATAATAACTACTTATATTAAAATAACCCACCCCGAATTGTACCCGGCGCAAAGGTACCCATAACGCTGGCAGCAATACCGCGTTGTATGGCAATAGCTAACCTTTGCACCACGAGCCTATATTTTTTGAGGTAGAAAAAAAGTACCTACTAGGTGATTTTAAAATATACAATGTATTTTTCGATAAGCCTAAAGCTATAGGCACGAAACCATAATTTTAAACAATAACTACGTATCTAATGATCTATAATAACCCTGTCAAGATAATTATTACATTGTTTTATCACTTCTTTATGTTAATACACATGTAAGTAGGCGTTACTCACTAAGCTGAGTATTAGCAATCCCCAATCAATCACCGCCAACAGGTTGTCTTGCGAAAAGGATAAAATTAATCTAAGACTGTGTAGGTAACTGAAATATGTTTCCTAAACTCTATAAGTAACTTGACAGTTATTGCACATGATAGTGATTTGACGTTTTTGTTCGCAGAAATTAAATTAAAGTTTAACTGCTTACCATTAGGTATATGCTATTCACAGATTTCAAATAAGTATAACTACATCAAACAATGCTAAACTGAGCTTGTGTTATGGTGATTAATTATTCTTATAATAGGTCCTACTTAATTAATTTCGATTAATATTTAGTAAGTAAATGTTTCTTGTTTTTCTTTCATATTTCATAATTACCTACGGTTTCTTTTGAAAATATTTATTTTATTTGACTAATTGTATATATTTTTTTAATTAATTTTATTATCTTCTTCGAAATGATTAGAATACATACAGACAATTAATCGGGTTTGAGACTTATCTATTGATATCTCTGCTATCTACTTACCCTAAAGGTTTCGTCCGACCCTGGCTACCTCAAAAACCTGGCGACCGGGACAGAAGAGACCTTTAGGGTTCCGGTGAGGTATCGGTTAATCGACGCTTATAACCTGTGATAACAATATGTATCAAAAATAAATAAAATAAAAAGAAAAAATTCCTTCACAGAAGTGTAAAACTTTAGTAAAACTGTACAAAACAACAACCGTATCGTTAAGAAATCGCTTAAATATTACTATAATAAAATAAGTGCTCGAAATTCTGTAATTCTTTGGTATTCAGGCCAATTATGCAATTTATCTATTCACTAGTATTCGCGTTATATCATGTTATTTCTGTTTGATTTCATTGAAAGTGTGTTCGAGATAGAAATTCTAAATTCACTGTCATTTTACTAACCACATAGGCACCGCGAATTGCCCGCAGGCTCACACGTAATGCGGTAATCAATTATTTGTCTAAAGTATAACTTCAGGTAAATTTCGTATTATTTAGTTCCAGTGACTCTGTTACAATATCGATATGGATATACTTACTACCTATATTCTAGGTTGAGGCTAAATGAATTAATTTATTCATGTCACAAAAACAATAATACACACAATGTCAATCAAATAAACCGCCCCTGATTGTACCCGACGCATATGAGCCGAGGATGCTGGCAGCATTGCCTCTTTGTATGGCAATAGGGGTTGTTATGGGGTGCCTCTTTGTATGGCAAAATTATATTACTAACACATAATGGGTTGACGTAAAGGCGTTCTTGAGTTACAGGACTTTAAACTTTAATTAATAAAGAGTCGAAACGTTGAGCGTTGAAACAATGCTAAAAGTAATAAACATCGCATGAAAACCAAAACTGAAATAAATATTAGAAATATAAAATAATGTGCCAATATGTAGTAAGCTAATAAACTATGTCAGAAGTGTAAAGAGTTGGAAATAATTTAGGAAATCTAGCCTTTTGTGTTAAATGTTAAGAAACACCGCCTCTTTGTTAGTGATTAAATTTGGAACGCGGCAGAACGAATTTTACGCGCTTACTAAGTGTTTACCAATAAGGAAATGAAAGAACTCGGTTCAAGGTTCCTTTACTCCAAACGGAATTATAATGTACTACAAAAAATATATTATACAATCGAGTTACCAACTCACTTCCTAATAATACCACTGGGGCTACGATTGGACCCTGACTGCTTGTCATAACCTGTCAATTATAGGTACCTACTATTAAAAAAGCACAAAATTAAATAATTATTCTCGTAATTTGACTTAGCTCAAATTGATTATGATTTATTATTAGTTAACAGCTTACATTGAAAACTAGAATGCAGTGATACAAGGCGGAAAAGTTTGCAAAATAGCCGTTATTAATGCGCTTAGAGGTTTCGTAATTCAAAATGATTGTATCAGACTACATAATAATCAATTAAAGTTAGAAAACTGTAACAGGGAAGTAAAAGTCCTTTAATTTAAGGACGTAATACCAGGCTTAGGTTACGACAACGCGCTACTTCGTGACAACAACGTTGTTGGTCAGTTGATCTAAACCCACGCTCAAGCAAGGAATTTGCATTAAGCACCTGTCCAGAGCGGCTAGCTTATCTAATAAAGTAATCGCTATACATTATCCTGCTACTAACCTAGTATTAAACTTCAAATTCACGACAAAATGTTCGATTACAGTCTTAAAGGAATGCACAAATAATCTATAATACTTGTAATTTTATCGTTAGAACAGATTGTCGTCGTCAAAGGCTGTCATAGCTATGATTGCCTTTTTGTTGCGTTGGGCGAATACCCGGATGCGATGCAGAAGGCTGGTTTGATTTACGCCGGGAACAATGGGAAAATTTGTTTATGTTTATCATAAATGTTTATTTCTGTTTCTGGGTGTTTGGTATAAAATTATGTCTCATATGGTAGGTATTTACAAAAAACGTATTATAATAGGTATGTGGTCTAAAACCCATAGTACAACCTTAATTTTTAGTTAGGGTCTAAATGGCACTGTCTGCAACTTCCTGCAATATTTAATTATTTATTAGTGAGCTAGGATGCATGAATAAACCTAGTCCAGAGTTCAGTGTGTGTTCGGTAGTCTTCATGGCAATTTGTATCTCATGGTCTCACAAAATGTAGAACGTGAGAAATGCCTATTTATCGAACATTTCAAGGTATCCTTGAGAACCGATCGTACTTAACATTGTATTATTTTATAGACCACACTTATTGTGCAATTAAAGCACTTGGTCGCAAAAAATTAACAGACCTTATTGAGTTCCAAATATCCGTAAAGCGCGACGACCTCCGACATAGCCTTCAGTAATTTGGATTATAATAACCCTGTCCTAAAATAAAAACTAATTTTACTTTTTTTTTGTTATTTCCAGAAGCGTTGAGCTCAGACGACGACCAGTCGACTTCCGCGTCGTGGTGGCAGGCGGGCACAGCGACACCCTTCCGGGATAGTGGGAGCAGTAGTGTATTTTCTTCCACACATGGATTAGTTCAAACACACCCGAGTGGTAGCGATCCTTTCGGTACCTTCGGTAATGTCGGAAGCACATTCGCGTCAAGCGGCAGCGGTCCGCTTAGCGGTGGCGTCAGAAACAATCCGCTGCCGTCGCTCGCCAGAAACGCCAACGGAAAAACGACTTTGAAACATCTGGATTTCACGAGCAGTGCTACAGCAGAATTAAGGAGAAACCCAGCCCTCTCTGCTCCCGATGAATGCGCACGAGCGTGCAGAGAAAATGAACCACCCAGGATCTGCTACTACCACTTTACGTTGGAACTCTACACCGTACTCGGAGCGTGAGTATTCATTTTTCTTTGTTAAAATCTTGCCGCCAAACACTGAACGATTACTATTGTCCGTAGGTAGCAAAGTTGATACTATGATAACTAGTAATTACGAACGATCGCCTTGTGACATTGCGTGCGACATGGCCTAATTGTCTTTCGCAACCTTAATAAGAAGGTTTCTATTGTGGCGAGAAGTTATTAACTCCAAAAGATAATCACCCACAGTCGGCCGGAAATGTCCATTAAATGTTTATTTGCAAATTAAATTGCTCTATAATTGACAGATATAGATTTGTATCTACTGCAAGCTATTTAGATTTAAGAAACTATAGGTACCTAGGTAGTTCGAAGAACTTACAATCCTTAACGTTGTGGCAATATCTTACCCTACGAATGTCTCATAATCTCTTTGTAATCGGCACGATCCAGAATTACAAAAGTGAACTTCACGAAAAAACGTGGCCGAGAAGCGACCCACCGACCGACTTTTTTATTATTTCGCACATTTTACGCTTTGTTTCACATGAACTGTTAAATGCACTGTTTCAATGCCGTAGTCAAGTGTGCGTCGAGTGATCCAAATACCGTCGGTTGAGGCACGTAATTGATAGGTGACGACAGAACTTATGCAAACAAACACTATTTCAAACGCATTGCCCGAGGAAACATGGTGTAATCGTGGGGACAGTGATAAGAAAATAGTTTTCAAACTTATGTCATGGTTTTGTAATGTGTGTTTCAGGGCATGTCAAGTGTGTACTCCTAACGCGACAAATGTTGTGTGGTCGCATTGCCAATGTGTGCTGGCCGATGGTGTGGAGCGAGGAATCCTGACCGCGAACAGAATGTTGCCTGGACCTTCGATCCAGGTCTGCGAGAACGACAAAGTAGTCATCGATGTAGAGAACCACATGGAAGGCATGGAGGTGACTATCCATTGGCATGGAATCTGGCAGAGAGGCACGCAGTACTATGATGGTGTACCGTTCGTAACTCAGTGTCCAATCCAACAAGGAAACACATTCAGGTAAGCACTGAAATAGATGCTCATCCAATTGTTAATTCATTCAAAATAAATTCTTTACCTTCACCCTAATTAGAGTTAAATTTTGTTAACTTATTTAAAAACTGAAATTTTAATTAAAATATTTACACGCAAAACCACTTTCATAATATAATTATTATTATAATATACATACATATCGTAGTATATACAGCGAAACACGTAGATCATTAGCATTACTGCAAGAAAGCGGATAGGTATAGGATTTGCAATAATGATACATGATGTATGATCATCACATCATACGGAAATAAACATTAAAATTTTATTTATGTTTATTTAAATGCAGACATAAATTTATCTTCCTTATTTTAAAACTTATGTAGCTTGTATGAAAACTAAGATTAATGCTTATGATTTTGATTTCAGATATCAATGGCAAGGCAATGCTGGTACCCACTTCTGGCACGCTCACACTGGCTTACAAAAACTGGACGGTCTATACGGAAGCATCGTTGTCAGACAACCTCCCTCCAAGGATCCCAACAGCCACCTGTACGACTATGATCTGACAACCCACGTAATGTTGATCAGCGATTGGCTTCACGAAGATGCTGCTGAAAGATACCCAGGACGTCTCGCCGTCAACACTGGCCAAGACCCTGAGTCTGTCCTCATCAACGGCAAAGGACAATTCAGAGATCCGAACACTGGCTTCATGACCAATACCCCATTGGAAGTGTTCACAATAACCCCTGGTAGACGTTACCGCTTTAGAATGATTAATGCTTTCGCGTCGGTATGCCCCGCCCAAGTGACGTTCGAAGGTCACAACTTGACTGTAATCGCTACTGATGGTGAACCTGTTCAACCTGTACAAGTCAACACAATCATCTCGTTCTCAGGTAAGCAAGATCATTTATCTATCAACGTAGTATTAAACGTAGCAGAAGGGAATGGAAAAAGAAAACATACCGTTCCGAAATGATTGGGATGAGGGAAGGAATAGAAAACAGTGTTTGAATGCATAAAACGTGGGTATTGGTAGAAGAAAGTGGTCAATCGAAGAAGTGGTCATTTTTTATTAGTGGTAATATCTCATATTGTTGAAATTAAAACGTCCTCATGTCATCAATATTATTTAGGTGTAAAAATATACGAATACGTTTTGTTTTTTTGCGTGTAATAAAAAGCAGTTACCTAGTCATTACAAATGTTACGAGATTATGAAGTTGAAATTTATTTGCGCTAACAATAGATAGGTATTATTCAATAAATAATCGTCTATAATCGAGTGTGGTTTAAAAAAAAGATTCACGCCTAGACGGTTTTGTAATCAATAATCATGTATTAATTATATCGAGCACTGGAGCCCATTGAAGTGAAACGGATTGTATAATATTGCAGCACTTCCTATTTCAGTGGTTATCAGTTTTTGAGTGGTAATAAAGGTGCTGCGGAAACAGAAGATTATATTAAGATTTCATCGTTGTTTCCAGGCGAGAGATACGATTTTGTTATCGAAGCTAATAATATCCCTGGTGCATATTGGATACAAGTGAGAGGTCTAGGAGAGTGCGGTATTAAGAGGGCGCAACAGCTCGCTATCTTGAGATACGCCCGAGGACCGTACCAGCCATCATCGGCTCCGCCAAGCTATGACGTCGGTGTCCCTCAAGGAGTGGTGAGTTACCGGATGCCAATTGTACATAAATACCTACCTATATGAAACTGGCATCAATCGTTTTTTAACTATTTCCTCTACTTAGTGTACAAACATTAGAACTTGAAATGAATATTTAATGTAAATACAAAGTATAGTTATTACTTATTTCACATTATACCTATAGCTCAATGTACTTCTTAGTATCGTTATTAAATTTCTCATATTCCATGATACCGCAGATTAGGAGCGGATATTGCAAATTCTGAGTAATATGAAAGCCTCGATAATGTCCACCTTACGCTTAAATTATTAGCCACTAATTGCGCCAACTTAAATACTGGACTGCACAACTAATTTGTTGAATAAATTTAACTGAAAAATACGTTAAATTATAGGTTTTATTAGATCATGTACGTATAGTGTACAGTAACTGGCAAGCTGACCAGTTTTGTAAATATACTTATATATTTCAATGCCTTGCCCCAGATGCCTTGTTCGAAATGTATTCTGTAGAGTAGTTACACACCTTATTAATTGTTACTATAACAACTCATATTTCCGTGGCTTTCGGACGAACCTATAATTATTGAGGATTCACTACTTGATAATGTAGATGTATTTCAGCAGTAGTTAGATTGCACGTAATCACAGTAATTGCACGTTCCTTTCTCCCACTAACTATTCAGGTGATGAACCCGTTGGATGCAAGATGTAATGTTTCGAGAAACGACGCCATTTGCGTCAGTCAGTTGAAAAACGCGAAGCACATCGACCCTGCCATCTTGCAAGAGAGGCCGGATGTTAAGATCTTCTTGCCGTTCCGTTTCTTCGTATACAGACCTGAGATGTTGTTCCAGCCTAACACTTACAACAGATATTTAGGTAAGACTATACAAATTTACCATTAGAGAGAGAAACTATTAACTCAAAATCGAAATATTTTATTCAGTATCCATTTGTACGGATTACTTTGACACCTTTTAAAACTAAATTAGAACTTATTCAGACAGTAACGTTTTAGCATTTCAAAGTTTTAAAGATTCCAAAAACAAGCACTACAATGAAAATATGTGTTTTCTATCTTTAATAATATCGTGGTCTCTATAGTGGTCTCTATCCACGACTTCATTGCCATTTCTCTTAACTATTCACAGTTGCTCCCGGCGGTGACCACGTGATAAGTTTGATAGACGAGATATCGTACATGTCACCTCCCGCACCACTTCTCAGTCAATACGATGATATCAATCCCGAGCAGTTCTGCAACGGCGACAACAGACCCGCTAATTGTGGCCAAAACTGCATGTGCACCCACAAAGTAGACATACCCCTCAATGCTGTAGTTGAGATTGTACTTGTCGACGAAGGTAAGGAAATACTTATCGAATTTTTTAACTGTACCAAATAATATGTGTAGGAGCTATTAACTTATTTACATAAACAACTTATCTTTAAACATCTCTGTGATTAATGTTGCCTTCTGATAAAAAAACAGTTTCTAATTTTACTAATTTCACTTTTCAGTTCAAATCGCGAATCTTTCCCATCCGTTCCACTTGCACGGCTACGCTTACAACGTGATCGGTATCGGCCGATCTCCCGACCAGAACGTTAAGAAGATCAACCTGAAGCACGCGCTCGATCTTGACAGACGAGGACTGCTTGAGCGTCATTTGAAGCAAGGCGACCTTCCCCCTGCAAAGGATACCATCGCCGTCCCTAACAACGGTTACGTCATTCTTAGATTCCGAGCGACGAACCCCGGATTCTGGCTTCTTCACTGTCACTTCTTGTTCCACATCGTGATCGGTATGAGCCTGGTTCTGCAAGTGGGTACGCAGGCCGACCTGCCCCCCGTACCCCCCAACTTCCCAACCTGCGGCGACCATCTTCCTCCAATCCCTCTCCACTGATCCCGTTCCTACATAAAACGTGCAAAATTACAGCGCAGTGAATGTTAACTAAGTGTAAATTTGTGTTTGTAATGTGTGATGTGTCCGGTGGTTCCGAAGTGCTCGGTTCCGCCACTGTGTTTACTTTGTTTTAGAATGTTTCAACGGGAGATTCTCCTATTATACTTTAATTTTATTTAAAATCGAACCGTGTCACGAGTTTATTTAGAATTTTATCAGACTTACGGTGATATTTTTGTCTGTATTCGTGTACCGCCATACCACTTCTAATGTTTTTGAGGCTTTATGACTATCCTTCTCTTAGGAACTCTTTATATCGAACTAACAACTTGCCATTATATTTTTCACCAAGAATATATTTATTGTTACTTGTATATAATTAACATTTAAATTACTTATTTATTAGGGCATAACCGTCATACAATGTTTACCTCGAAATTATTTTCCTTTCCTTACATTGAATTTCATTTATTTTTATAGTGTAGATATGATTTAATGTAAATAAGTTTGCAACTTGTACATAATATACACTTACAGAATTTTCCGTTACCTTTTTTTAATGTCTTAGACCAAGATATACTGTACGTACACAAAAAGCTTATTATGTTTTAACTTTATCTTTATACTCTTAAAACACTGAAAGCAAAAAGTTCAAAGTACAATATTGAAAAACAGATTTATATAGACATAATCAGACATATATTTAATATTATGGACACTGAACTAGTCTTCATAACTTTTAAAATGGCGACGCCAGCCATAATACAATAATTGGTCATTTAATATACAACGATTCCGCAAACAAACATTCTTGCCAAAAATAAGGCGGGAACATTAAAATTTATTTGTAATTTTATATTAAAAAATGTACATTTTTATACCATTTAATAAAATAATTGAAAAATAAGCACAATCTTTATTTCACACCTTTTCTTTAAGCATTTGTTTCTTATTGCGCACTGTATATTTTACTCGATATCACAATATGAAACCATAAACTAAACTAAAAATAATGAATATATTTGGAACAAATTTTGTAAATAAATTTGTAAATATTTTTTGCGAAGTAGTATTTAGTTAGAAACATTTAGTATTTAGTTGTATATTTACAGTATTTTACTTCACAGTGGTTGAAATATTAAGTAGAAATTTAACTAGTTGAAGGTGCAAGGACAGTAGTTGGTAGACTACACCCCGTCTATAAGGTTGTAACTTTATTTTTTTAATAATGCCTGTAAATTATTTATTTTAAACTAGCTGCACCCGCGGTTTCACCCGCGCAAATCCCGATCTTGCGGGATTATCGGGATCAAAAGTATCGTATGTTACTCTCCATTACTTAAACTATCCCTATGCAAAGTTTCATCCAAATCGGTCGAGCCGTTTGACCGTGAAGAGGGAAGAAACAAACAAACTTTCGGAATTATAATATTAGTGTGATGTGATTCATACTTACTTTGCCAATACAACAGCTAACATTTTATACAAAATATACTATACAGTAATTTCTTAACAATCGTTTTCAGTTAAATTTTATTTTTATAGGTTCTAAACCCGCTAGATGCAGTTTGCAATGTGAAAAGGAACGACGCTATTTGCGTGAGCAACTTGAAATCAGCGAAGCCTGTTGATAAGGCTATATTACAAGAAAGACCAGACGTGAAAATCTTCTTGCCGTTCAGATTCCATTTCTATAAACCGAAAGATCTGTTCAAGGAGAATACATACAGGAATTTCTTAGGTAATTATTATATTTAAGTTCTTGTGGTTATATGTCTATTTATCTTTGGCATTTAGATCTAAGACACAGCACCAGCAATATAAAAAACATGCTTTTCATGCTGTAATGCCTGTTTAAGAGGAATGTCTGCCTAACTTTTGTTTCGTTTTCTTTTTTTCATTTTCTAATTAGGTAGAATTAAAATTTAGAATAATAAAAATCAAAACGTAGAGATAGTTATAGCTGATATAGATGTATAGCATAAACATGTTTTCTCTAATACGTTTATAAAGTTTGTATCAAGAAAAGAATAGGTAGACTTTTCCCGACACTGATTATTTAGATAGCAAAGTCAATTTTTGGCAAACAAAGTCGCAGAATTATATAGTGTATTGTATAATAAATCCCAAATTAATTATATTGAAAGGGAAGCATATCACCATTAAATTTATAATGCTCTAATCCTGGTACTGTTTTGTTTTCCAGTGGCTCCAACAGGTGACCACGTCATAAGCTTAGTAGACGAGATATCGTATAGATCGCCGCCCTCGCCGCCGCTCTCGCAAATGCATGAGCTGTCTCCAGAACTATTCTGCAACGGTGACAACAGGCCTGCGGACTGTCCCGTCGACTGTCGTTGCACACATATGATTGATGTGCCGCTTAATTCGATTGTGGAGATTGTACTTGTTGATGAAGGTAAATTATAATTGACTTTCTTTTGGCCGATCCTTTTTGCCTGAAGATCTTGACCACTATTGTTCTTCACCCATAGCTAGGCTCCACACTTAATTGATAATTCACTTAGTGGTTCGAATGGCTGTAAATCAGAAGATCTACAGCCATTCATACCACTTTTAAAATCTAGATGAGTCTAGTCTGGTGAAATATGAAATGTCTGGTCTGACCACATCATGCTGGGGGCTCATCAACGCGAGTTCTATACGCATACTGACACAATATTTTTAAACGCTAAGTAAGCGTGCGCTTCGTTGAACCTTAGGGTTGAACGCTATATGTTACCAATTCGTTAACAGTGTTATTTTAAAATATTTCTTTATTTGTTTTATTGCTCAAGGCTATTTTATTTATATATTTTTTAAGGAAACGATTTAACACTTTTCACTTGCGGCGGTTAGATAGATGGCGTTAAAATGTGCCTTAGTCGTAAAGCAAACCAGGGATGAATGCCATTCGTGATTTTTACCGCTCGGGGCAGAGACTTGCGTGGTCTAGTTGGTATAGAGGTTGAGGTACAGACCCAAAGACGCGAGTTCAAGCCTCGCCGCAAGTGAAAATTTTTGAAATCATTCTTCTTTAAATCATTTTCAAGAATATATTTTTTTAATTCCAGTACAATCACCAAACTTGTCCCACCCGTTCCACCTCCATGGAACTTCGTACACTGTGATCGGTATGGGTCGTTCACCGGACAAGAACATCAAGAAGATCAACCTGAAACACGCCCTCGATCTCGACAGAAAGGGCTTGTTGCACAGACAGTACAACTTTCCCCCGTTGAAGGATACCCTGGCTGTTCCTAATAATGGATACATTGTGTTGAGACTTAAAGCTGATAATCCAGGTGTGTAAAGAATTGTCGTGAAATATATATTATATGATGTAGGCATCCGATAAGAAAGGGTTTTAGGAAATTCCCACGGGATCGGGACTTACGCGAGTGAAACCGCGGGATACAACTAGTATAATATAAATAAGAAATAATGTCTATACAGCGTGTTCGAGACTGGTGATTAAAGTCAAAAAGGGATTATACTATACGTCTAGGCGAACGACTTTTGTTCTACGACTTTTGGAAATTAGCAGTAGTAGTCGTTTTTAAAAATGCTGAGTTTAACGGAAATTTCAAAATCAAACGTTTTTTAGAGTTAAACGTCAATTACTTTAAGACGTCCTTTTATTTAGGACTAATCCACAACTTTTCCAATGCAAGTAAGCAAGTAATGGTTAATCTTTGACTAAACATAACCTCGAAATTTTCTAATAAATCTTCCCATTCCTGAAAGTCGTAGAACAAAAGTTATTTTGCAATATGTACATTTTACATTGAAACCAAACACTGCAATTGTAATCATTTCAACCATAAATTATTTGGTTCAATAAAATATAAATAAGGATCATATTATGTTAAATTTGTCAACTTTTTACTTATTTAGAATGTATGTGTCGTTTTTTCAGGATACTGGTTGTTCCACTGCCATTTCATTTACCACATAGTAATCGGGATGAACCTTATTCTCCACATCGGAACCCAACAGGATCTGCCACCAGTTCCCCCAGATTTCCCACGCTGCGGGCACCATTTACCAGCGATTACTCCAGCGTATTACCCTATACACTGATAAAAGAAATCTCGATACAATCGAAACCGAATACGAACCTTTGAGGTTTGTTAACTAATCGTTTTAAGTACGTACTGCCATATTTAACTACTGTCGAAATATGAACAATGTACGTTAATGTGTGATTTAAGGTGCTGATAAATCTTATACACCATCTTAGATAAAAACAAATAAGGGCAGATACGGTACCTAGCCACGGCAAATGAGACGATAAAACTGCGTCAGCTGACGCACAATGTACATGACATTTGGAATGTTTATATGTGGGGGTGTGTATTTGCATGTAGGTGTTTCTAGCTCATTTTTCGAATATGCAATATTAGAATATACCGTATCTACTAGTTTGTTTTCATCTAAGTACACCATCTAACCAAAGCACAATTTTAACGTTTAGAAAATTATTTGTAAGATGCTAAGAAAACACAAACTATAAAAAAAAATTAACGTTAAAAAAGACGTTAAGTAATTTAAAATATGAACCTTCTGGGTTTTTACCATGACGTCTTAATTGCAGGACCTGACTCGACCTAACCCAAACTCCATTTTTTTGGTGTAATTAATAATAATTGTACCCTAAACAATTTTAAGAAGCCCATCAATTAAAAATTAAATACAATACCTAATAAGTGGCTTTACTCTCAGCATAAGCAAGAGCAAACTCGTGCAGTACCTCCCCAACCTTAGATTTTTTTGTTCATTACAAGATTTATAAAAAAATCATACCAAACAAAAAATAAATATACTCTTTGTAAGTAATTGTAACAAGCCAAACAATTCAAATGCAGGTACTGTACCTTATCAGTACTGCTTAAGAGGATAGTCTCCATTCTCTTTCTCCATACAAACGTAGTTTACATTTTCCTCCCTGGATAAAGATATTAGAGCAAATATGTTTAAGCCATAAAACTTATTTCTGTTATGACTTTATGACTATGCATCTACCTTTTTTTTTCTTTTTTTATTATTATTTTAATTAGAAAATAAAAAAAAATAAAAAGGTAGATGCATAGTCATGCATGACAGATATAAGTTTTATGGCATAAACATATTTGCTCTAATGTCTTTATCCAGGGAGGAAAATGTAAACTACGTTTGTATGGAGAAAGAGAATGGAGACTATCCTCTTAAAAACCGCACGAGTTTGCAAGCAAACTGAAGTAAACACATTGCAGAACTGCAATTTAGAGCTGAATATAAGGCTCGAGGTCCTATTCAGAACTGTGTTATTCGCTACTGCTTGTGGGAATGAAATAAAAAACCATTAGATATTTTCCCCGGCCGTTGATATTAATGGATACCAAACTATTTAGATCCCAAACAGATATTTTATCTCTTAAAATAGATAATTAATGATATAAAATGGCAATAGTTTATTAATATAATTTTATTGTTATTCGTTTTTTAGTTTTGTACATAATAATTTAAGGATCAATATAATTATATAGATAGGCTAAATAAATGTTATGACCAAGAATATCAATGTAATTAATTAATAAGAGTGCATTCAATGTGTCTGCATTTTTATCCAGATATCATGTAAATTATGTACCTATTTAATAATGAGAATGGTGTGTCGTTATAAAAATTAATTAAGAAGTAAATCTTAATCAATATTGCGACTCATTAGTTTTAAAATAGCACTTGTGGATTGTCGGTCAGAAATGTTGGAATAGAGCATTTTTTCAACTGTTTGAAGACTAGTAAATTCACTAAATGGCGCAGCAGTTGTAAAACATTTTATAACATATTTGAACACAACATTTTCTATAGAAAATGGTAGATAAAACCACAGTTTACCTGAAAGTTGGTGCACCACGCGGCGGCGCTCTAAAATGTTTTAGATCAGCTATCAATACGCACTAAAATGCTTCCATTTAGTGAAATAATTACCTCCTTTATAATTGGAGTCATCAAGCTCTTTGATTTCATCAAGCCCTTAAGTTATTTGATAAGTATCATCATTTTCCTTAACAAAAAATATAAAATGTACATAATCTTGACTATAAATATTGCATAATCATCAAGCTTCGTTGCTTGAAATCGTAATCGATATTACGGTACTATTTAAGATCCACATAATGTGTTGTTATAAATATAATATAGTCTTTGTTCATATAGTTGTTAATGACATATATTTTAAGATTATTATAAATGTATTGATAACACCCTTTTGACATCGGCAGAAAGCGCTGTATTCAGTTTTTGTATGAGATTAATTTCCAAAGAATTTAAGTTTCCAAATGTTTGTACTAATAAATTAAATTTTAACTTAATCACATACAAACTGATGCAACAAAATAGTAGAGGCACAGTGTAATATTTTTCATTTAAAATATACATCTGTGTATTGTAAAGTCACGTGGATTGTTATTTTTATTCTTCATTACAATAAATATTGTTTTTTAAATAAAGTCCACTAGGTATACTTACCTAATCCATCTGATTTTATTATGTATCCATTTTAACTTCTACATTCTGATATATTTTATCAGCATCTTTTAAAAGTTTTTAGTCATTAAATTAAATAAATAAAAATTATAAATAAAACAGACTTTTGATTTTAAACCTTAGTACTCAACACTTTATTTATTATTAAAAACCCTAAAAATGATTATAAAATATGTAGGTACTTGTGTTTTTTATCGCGTAAGACAAGTAACGATGCGGTCTAAGATATAGCACGCATAACTAGATAAAACTATTCACTCATAACTATTGACTGGAACGAGTTTTATTTTTTCCTGGTTTAAAGTCAAACTACACGATCACACTTACACTTTACCTAAAAAACAATACCCACAGGCAGACATAAATAAATCGTGCTAAAATGTATAAGTGTCATCGTTTTAAGCTATGAGTGCGGTTTATCACCCCTACCGGTCTTAGACAGTTTGTGGAAATCGAGATGACGATATATCGGGCCTGCGGTGGACAGGCAGCTGCACAGGCAGCTCTTATTATACTCCTCGTAGTTTAGTCACGGATTTTATGATTATGATAAATACAAGTGTCGCTAATGCTACACCAATGCGCAATGACGTCTTGTTCGTATACAAGCCGATTCTCGGCGAGTTAAAATTGAATCTAAGCTGATGTGTAGACACCTCTATAATTGAACAAAATAAAGATTTGTAGAATATTATGAATTTGACGAAATCACTATATCAGCAACAACACCCACGGCCAAACATTAGGCCTCCGTCTGATTTCGACAGCGGTCAGCGACTTCTTGCGACTGTTACTAGTTCGTATGTCCACTTAGCTATGTCCTGTGTTTTCTGAAACGCGGTGAAACAGCTTACCGTTTAACAATAATCATATTTCGCAACTGTTACTGGTACTTGCCTAAATACCTATAATAAGTGTGAATTCTTCGTGCCTTAATGGCGATGAACGCTGAATTATTTCGCTGGCCCTGTGCTAGAATGACAATCGCCCGTATCGGCAAAATATAATTAGTTAGTATTCATAATAAATCAACTAGGTATAATTTTAGTCCATCGACTGAAAAAATATCTACTAACCAAATGGAATATATTTGCATTTGAGCAAAAGCTGAAAGTACCAACCTTTTTGATTTATATTTGAAAAATGGCTTTTCAAAATCTAGTGTGCAATCAAGGTCCTCATTCGGTTAAGAATCGCATTTAGATTTCGGCATTTTAAATTCCCTACATTTCGGGGGCTTTCCCGTGCTTCTTGGTTACGGACGTTAGTAATATTATTGTGATTTACGTTTACGGGTAGGGGCACTGTAAATTCTCGAAAAGTCAAGCGTTTTAAGAGCAGAAATTAAAACACGATTCTAAAATAAGAAACATCTTTGTTCTAAGAGAATATCAAACAAACTTGGACTTTGTCTGATAATAAACTTTTTCAATTTCAATTTCAAAAACTTCAGATAAAAATAAAATTATTTTTCCTGATTAGATTCGAACCCACGCTCTGCCAAAGGAACATCACCGTGTTGTAATAAAGTCAGACTTTCTTTTTATTTACGACCAGCTGCGTCCCGCGGTTTCACCCTCGTAAGTTCCGATCCCGTGGGAATATCGGGATCAAAAGTAGCCTGTTTCTTTTTATTTACGACCAACTGCGTCCCGCGGTTCAAAAAAAGTAATAAATCATTCCTCTTATTAATATTAGTAGGTACCTATCCATCCATTGTCACTTTCTTAATAGCAAATAATATTGGCCTTGAAGCCTGAAATAAACTAATTTTATTTTTATTTATTTTATTTTTTAAAGCTTCAAGCTTAAAGTAAGCATATAAGTGTTTGAATAACAAACTATATTTAATAATTTGCCAGGCTTAAAGTTATTATTTTTGAAAAATTAAGCACCTGTGTATGCCTTAAAAAGATGTAATATTTTTACCTACTTCTAAAATGTTGAAGACATCTGAATGTATATGAAAGCGTCTATTTATTAAGGTTATAAAAACGTAGTGTTATGTCATCCTCTGGTTAAATTGATAACATGAAGTTTATTAAAGTCTTGCTTATATTGTTTGTGTACCCCAGTGCTATTTTTACAGGTAATCGTATATTCTTTGCTAAATTAATCAATCACGATCGAACCAAAAAATTCTACCTAACAAAAAACAACGGACGTCTGTTCGTCAGTTATTGGAATTCATTGGTCAGACTATCTGACAGACATTGGTCCAAATCGTAACGTAAGGACTTTAGTTGTTATTAGCAAGCCGGGATAAAAAAATAAATATATAAATAAATGAAATTAAAAATCTGATATTCCGAATCCCACAGCACAGGTACCTAGGTATCCTAAAATTAAATAATTATCAACACTACTTACACCCGCAGATCATAGGAAACAACGAATCGTCGGTGGCCATGAATCCATTCCTCACAGTCACCCCTATCTCGTCTCATTGCAGATGAGGTTCCTTTGGACGAGGTTTCGAATATGTTCCGGATCCTTACTGAGTCACAGATGGGTATTTAAAAACTTTAAAATTAGCTTAACTTATTTTAAGCCAGTATTTAAGTGCTACATGACATGACTTAACTCAGAAAAGATCATTAATGAGTTATTTTTTTATACAATATCTTTAAGTTCAACATTTTCTTCTAACAAATGCTAATTATTGCGTTTGCATTTAGATACAAAATTGTATGAAAAGCTGCCAACATATATTATCATAGATTATTCACAATATTAAGGCTAGATTCGACCAAACTGGAATAAGCAATTCTTCGCATAAATCGCCTTTGGTTCGAGAGACTCTCGAGCTGTTCAATCAAAAAATTACGATTTAGGCGGAGAATTGTTATTCATTGCTTACTCTTGCTTTGTCGAATCAAGTCAAAGTATAATTTTTAAAATTTCATGTGATAAGCAATACCTATTACTAGCTATTTGCAGTCTTTTTACCCGGCTTCAAGGAAAGGGTTATGTTTTTCGCCCCTACCTTGTATGTTTGTAATATTCTTTATTCCCTCGTATCTTCTTATTAAATATATGATGTTTTAGATATTGACTGCCGGACACTGCGTGAAAGGCAGTTGGTTGATGAACTTGTTGACAATGGAAGCCATCGTTGGAAGTCACAACGTTGAATGGCTTGACCCTCAAGCGCAAAGGGTGAAAATATCTGATCGTATACCTCATCCCTTGTATTCGGGGTAAGTACAACATGAATCAAACCTTTGATTTCATTTTCAAAAGGTCAATGAGGGTCAAAGGGTAGGAGATCTTTAGGCATTTATAGGTATCATCTGGTGTCACCACACAATTTGGGACATGCAGTTTTTATAAAAGGCTTTCGAAGTTTCTCCTTCGACCTGTAGTTTTTCATTTCACAAATGTGGAACGGCGGTCCAGAGACAGAACAGTGATTCACAGGTCGTAGGTTCGAGATTTGTGCCGGAAGCTTTAGAAGAATTTATAGACAAGCTTAATATTCTTAAAAAGGAACAGTTTGGGTTTCAGAAGGGAAAATCAACTACCTTGGCCTGTTTTAACTTTATTAAGTCAGTGATTGATGCTTTAGATAGTGGTAAACTCGTGACTGCAATATTTTTCGATATGTCAAAAGCATTTGACTTTGTCAATCATCAACTGTTACTAGCAAAACTTGAAAATTATGGCATCAGAGGTAATGCACTAAATTGGATAGATAGTTACTTGTCTAATAGAATGCAATCTGTAGTTATTTCAAGTCTTGACAAGGATAAAGTATTAGTACCGAATTCATCTACTTATATGAGTAATACACGCGGAGTACCCCAAGGTAATGTTTTGGGCCCACTATTATTTTTAATGTATATAAATGACTTGCCCGATTATACCAAAAACAATTGTACATTATTTGCTGATGACATATCAATTGTAATTTCTTCTGACCGCAAAAATCCTAATTATATTTTTGACATTATCACTGCAATTAATTCTATTATGACATGGTTAAATTCTAATAATTTAAAAGCTAATATTTCTAAAACTAAAATTATCCAATTTTGTAACTATGGGACCCACCCAAAAGAACTAAAAATTAAATGCAGTGATGAAGACATAATAGAGGCCTATGAAACAAAGTTTTTGGGGTTGATACTAGATCGTAATTGTAACTGGAAGGCTCATGTCGATCACGTTTGTAAAAAACTAAACAAATTTGTTTATGTACTTTACAAACTAAGAAACAATGCTACGGTAAATACAACCCTCACCGCCTATCACGGGTATGTTTCATCAGTTTTAAGCTATGGACTTATATTATGGGGTAACTGTACCGACTTCATTAAGGCCTTCCGTGTACAAAAAAAATGTGTACGAGCGATTGAGGGCATTCCTCCTTGGGAGTCGTGTAGGCCAGTGTTCGATAGGTTAAAGTTGTTAACACTGCCATGCATGTATATCCTGGAAGCTGCCAAGTTTGTAAGGCAAAATATGCATCTATATACCAAAGCCCGAGATATGTTCCCTAGATGTGTAAGAAACCCGAACAGAATTGTACTACCCAGAATTCCTAAAACTGCTCTGTACCAGAAAAGCTGTCAAACTATGTGTGGTAAAATATACAATAAGATACCTGATGACCATTTAATTTATTTGTAAAAAACTGCGCACTTGGCTTATAGACAGACACTTTTATTCTGTACAAGAATTCTTAAATTTGAAATGACCTTATTATGACATTAATTGTATTTCCTTATATTATTTTATCTCCTTGACTAGCTTTTGACGTAATATTAAACATTAATTTTGTAATAGACATGAATTTAAATATAAAAAAAATTATATGTATGTAATTATATGTAATTTGCACGGCACTAATGTTAAAAATATTGGAGTAGGTAACGTTAATTAATATTATAACAAAATTTGCATTCCAAGTGACGGCAAAGTATAGGAACTTCTATCTAATTTAAGACCATCATGTACTTACCATACTTTATGCGAATAAATATCTTTATCTTTAAGCAGAATATTAATTCCGCTCCCGGCACAAACCTCGAACCTACAACGAATAGCATTTTTTCAAATCATAGGAATCCTAGGTACCTACTATTTTATTTTATTTAAGTAAGTCGTCCAAGAAATTATTATTTACCTAAATCAAATCTATTTCAGTGAGATCGGTCCGCATGACATAGCAATGTTGAAAACAGAGAAAAACATAGAGTACACAGATGCAGTATATCCAATAGAATTACCAAACTTTCCATACGATCGGCTAAATTACGAAAACTTAATGATTGCTGGTTGGGGCGCTCTGAAAACAACCATATTCATACCTGATCTTCCTGATACACTGCAAGAAGTTGATGTTCAATATGTATCGTATAAAGGTGAGGTTAAAGAGTGAGGGATTGGAATCAGCTGCTAATCTGTATTTCTAGACAAATTCTTCAAACCACGAGTGAACAGCTATCTTCGTCAGCTTGCTTAAAGTTAGACCACGTTATTGATGTAGTCTAACGCTGGCCTTAAAATAAAATAAAAACTAACCGGGTGTTATAATTATAAGAGAAAATAACTTGATTATTCGTAGAAATGCTTTTCAAAAATTTGCCCCCGACACGGCATTCAGTCATCCAAGACAGTTAAAAAAAATATGGTAAATGGAAGCCACATCTTAATGTTGTAATTATTTCCATGTAAATGGGAAAATGCAACCCTGCAAAGTAGCCGGTAGATGTCGCTACGTGCCTCATTCGTAAGAGAATAAAGAGATGCAGTTCATATTTCATCACAACAGAACAAGCACCTGCACCTGTGTCGGGTGCAAATTTTAAAAAGCATTTCTTCAAATAATCAGTCATCCAAGTGTAGAAAACACTTTAAAAAATAAATCACGAAAACCACTTTAGAGTAACTTTTTGAATAAAATGACTTTAAATATTGCTTTGCAGAGTGTAAGAAAGCAATCGATGATTTAAGCGAGCCATATGAAAGGAATCCTCTCAATAAATGGTCGAACATATGCAGTGGCCCTTTAACTGGTGGAGTCGCAGGGTGTAGCGGGGATTCAGGAGGACCTCTCATACAATTTATTCAAAATTCTGCTGAAGAATTCAGCACTACAACAGTAGAACCCACAGAAGATGAACTTTCAAATATCATCGAGACGAAAGAAGTAGAAAATCAAATAGATGATACACCAACTTTTAGGGACGAAGGTAGTCTTGAAGGTTTACTGGAAGATTTGAACGAATCGGAAAAGAAAGTCCCAATTGTTATAGGAATAGTTTCGTGGGGTGTGACACCTTGTGGAGAAGTGGGAGCGCCTACAATATACACTAACGTTTCTGCTTATATGGATTTCATTAATATGTACTTAGACAGTTAAATCTTATATTTATTATTTTTAAATTTAAATAAATAAAATCAATCACAAAATGAGTATTTACAATCTATCGTAACATTGTCACCAACAAATAAAAAATCAGTCTTAATTTAAAAGTACATCTGGAGGCCGGTAGCTTCCACATTTTGGTAACGCCTGAAGTACAGCTTTTGGTATGGTTTGAGGAACTTGTATTATGATGGCTGCTGGTAGAGAGGAAAGACTGCAGGATCTGCATTCTAGTAACCAACTGCCTTTGTCAGGTCGCAATCTGATGATTGTAAATCCTTTATTCGGTACTGAAATCGTGTCTTTTATTGGCGGATTTTGTAGATTTCTGAAAAGCAGTAGAAAAATACAATCAAAACAATCTAGGTATTTAAATTAATTCTTGAACACGCATGATAATTTCAAAGCTATTATGTACCTCATTATTTTATTCTCACGATTCAGTTTTAAAAAATCGTCTTTCGTCAGCGGTGTACCATCAGGGTTCCGTCCGGTCGCTATGACTTGCATACCAGCTCCATGCATATGAAATGTGTAGGAATCGTTGCTGCCAAAACCTGAAATGAAACCGCTCGTATTAAATAAGTAGATACTCTTCACAAATATTTTGCTTCTTTGCATAATTATTTGATCTCTGTGGCGCGTAGAGTAAATGCCTGCCTACATTCAGAAGGTTAAATTGCGTTGCATAGAAATAAAATATTTGTTTCTGGACTGGATGTCCCTCTATATATCGAGTATGTATGTATTTACAAAAGAAAAAGAAAAATAAGTATTATGTCCGTTGTCCAGTCACCATAACACAAGCTTAGTTGCTTACCATGGGGCTTGATAGCGCTGCGTGATGTTCATAGAATTAATTTATAACAATAAAAACAGTCAAATCTACCGAACACGGATTCTACACGCCTAATAACTTAAACAGTAATTTGAAAAAATATAGTAAATCATATGCAGGAGTACGGCGCATATCTACATTCATACATACATACAAACAATATACGGGTCGAATTGAGAACCTTCTCCTTTCTTGAAGTCGGTTAAAAAAATAGAACACCTACCTTCATTCACCAAGGCAATTTCTAAAGCCTCTCCCTCCCAAGCGTCTATGACTTGAATACATTGCGTCTCCGGCTGCTTCTCTTCAGATCCAACGGCGCACATCTTATCAGTCACCACATCTTGGGACCTTAGTAGTATTGGAACATTTGGATATAGAAAACTTTTTCTGTTTATTTGAACCATTCCTTTTTCCTGTAATTCTGCAAAAATCGTAATCATTGTTTAAGTTAGTATACACGGTGCTCCGACGAGGGGGTATTAAGCCGAAAGGAGGTTGTTCTAGAGGTCTAGGCGAACAACTTTTGTTCTACAAGTTTTGGAAATTCGAGATAGTTTTCGAAAATTTTGAGTTTTAAGTTTGCATGAAAATCAGCTGTTTTTCAGAGTTTGAGGTCATTGGCCTTAAGGTGCCCTTTCATTTAGTTTGGACCACTACAATCTAAACATTAATTGCCTTTTTTTACATAAATAGCTGTTTTTTTTAGTGATACAAATTTAAAATTTTGCGAAAAAAAAGTTCTAATTTCCAAAAGTCTTAGAATAAAAATTGTTCGCCTAGACCTCTAGAACAACCCCCTTTCGGCTTAATACCCCCTCGTCGAAACACACTGTATAGCACCATAATTTTATGTCATTTTAGTAGTTGTTAGTGTTGAACCGAAAAAATAAAAATATCTATATAAATATATCACAATAGTATCTAGATATAACGTCAACAATGTTATTTTGATTTACTACTACCCTTAACCACTTATTCTCCTGCGCCCGTCGTTTTATATCATCGTGCGCTTGATAAGCACCTCCTGGTGCAGTGATTACTTGGATGGTTGACCGATAATTTGTATGGAAAAAGTTATTTTCTCGAGCTCCTCCGTGTTCGGAAGGCAAATCAAGCAGTTGGTCCCGGTTGTTATCTTTAATAGCAGTCGTTAGAGGCCTTATAATATAACTCTAACACTAGGTGAGTCACTCCACTACACAAAGAGAAGAAGACCCACTTATTTTAAAATTAGTTTCTATCACCCTTACCAATATAAGCAGGAAAAAATGGCCTCTTCGGAATAGAGTCACTGACGTATCTGTAGTCGTTTTCTGCCTCTTTAACTATGTTCCTATCGATTCCAAGGTATACTAGTTTTGGTTCTGATATATAGTGCACATCTTTGAAAGATTCCATCATTTGACCAGTCAGAGGAACAGAATCTGAAATTGCAGCGATGTAGACTTGGTTCTGAAATGCAAAGATTAGACAAAGCTTATGTAAAACATTAATGCCTGGAAGAAATCGCCTTCACCGATAAGGCCGCCCATTTGTGCAACTAAATTTTAAGCGTTTTTATTATTTACTTTGTTATATGTGTTTTTTGTATGTTTATTTTGTGCAAATAAAGATATCTATCTATTGAGCACTAAGAGCATTTAGGTATATGTAAAGTGGGTAAGTTTTGTTAGTGATTTCATCTTAGCTTAATATGCGATGAAGAAGGTAGAAGGACCCTGTTTATGAACCCACACAAGGCGACAAATAGATCGCCTTGTGTGGGTTCATAAACAGGGTACTGTTTTGCGATGACCTTCATGGAAATGACTAACACAGTTACAATCAAAGCACTAACTGCACTGCCACGACGATTGCATCAACGGCGTAGCCCCACAATCTAAGGTCTACATGTTATAATGCTAATTGTGTCCTACTACCTCTATATAACAATTGAGGCAACAAACGCAGTTTCAATTGCAGTGACCAACAATTGGGAAGGAGAGCTATGAACAGGGCGAAATGATGGTATATATTTTTAGTTTATAGGGTATTTTTGACCACTTTTCACCTAACGGTGAGTGACAATGCAGTAGAATTTAAGCTAAAGATATCTGTCAACATTATTTCTTATTCTTAAACTACGCTTAAATGTGAAATCCCGCCGGGTACCTAATAAAGTTTGAAAACATTTTTTCAAAAAAGCAGTATTTCCTAAGTGTTGTTTTACACTAAGAAATAATGTTTACATGTTTGGAATGTGTCATCTTATATACCTAGTAATCATTTCCATCTAATACCTATGGGAAATTACAAACTAAATTTTACACTTCAGAAAACAAGGACCAATTTGTTTCGCTAGCAGTGGCATATGGAATTAATTAAGTTACCTTATAATTGTCTAACTTAGACGTGTAATTAAGTCCGGAATACAACAGCTTAGCGGTTGCATTAACGGATGCGCAGACGCCGGAACCTTTCACTCGAATCCAGTACCCACCATTCTCTTTTGATGCTCGCACCACTACATCTATACGTTCCCCTGTAAATTATAGTTAAAACATTTTTAAAATAGGATGCATTTGTCTGGTCAAAAATTCAGATAAATTCATATAAATTTATAAAAATGCAAATATCATGATTTTAAACATATTTTTTGGTGTTAAATGCGTGGTGTTGATTACTTTTAGCATTTGTTTCAACGCTCAACGTTTCGAGACCTTTACAGGTCCCTTCTTCAGGATTGACTCAGAAAAAAAATATGGAAAAATGTGTTTCGTTTCAATACAACGTCGCGAAAACAATAGAAAAATCTATAATATGATAATATCATGGTAAAAATATATATGTACCTAACCTATGTATTATTACTCGCAGTCCCGCGGTTTCACCCGCGTATTTCGATTTTCCAAAAATCCTTCTTAGTGCATACCTTCACACCACAGAGATTACACTCTTTATTCGAAATTTTATGTCTCTAGGATCGTGACTTGGGCTCTGCGTTGAAATATAGTTGAGGCAATCAGTCAGGACATTGAGATTTATATATAGTTAACAACTCAAACTAATTGTCGCAACGGGTTTAATTTTGGGAAACAGAGTCAAGTGAATCCCTTGCTGGATCAAGTGTTAAATCGGTGAAACTGCAAGACATAATATTATAGACAAATAGCTGCGTCCCGCGGTCCCGCATAAGTACCGATCCCGTAGGAATATCGGGATCAAAAGTAGCTTATGTAACTGAGATTGAATGTAGCTATCTAATGGTGAAAGAATTTTTGAAATCAGTCCTGTAATTTTTGAGTTTATTCATTACAAACATACAAACACACATACAAAAATACAAATCTTTCCTCTTTATAACATTAGGGTAGATATACCTACATTCATAAGTTTATTAAAAATTATATCCATAGAATCTCTTGTTTTCTGAGTTTCATTCTTTTGGATGATATTTCCAATATGAAAATAATTATACTGTGGTATTTGTACCTGTTTGCGTAAGAAATGATAACCACAAAAGACCACAACTCGAAATACTCGAAACTTTATTTCATTTTATCATGGAATACCTACCTATAAGGAAATAAGAAAATGTGATTGTGAAACAACGTATATTTTTACGTGATCATTCAGTGAAAGTGAAGACGTTCGAACATAAAACGTACAATAAACTTTCCGTATTATTAATGGCATAATTGGACATAACACCTCTTAATTTATACCTACTGGTAAACATGCTATGAATTTTATAAACAGGTGCGGCGGGGGCGCGGCGTTTGGTGTATATAAGTAGGTATGGTGGAGTTTGATTTCTCCGTACAAATATAATGTGATCTTTACATCATAATTTTGTGTGGATAAGTCAACCTAAATATACAGGCTTTTTAAATCCGATTTTTTGTGAAGATACAGGTTATCATCATTTTCTCTTCATTATTTAGTACCCATCAACTGTTAATGGCTACATGAACTAGGTATTTTTGAATGTAGGTAGTACCTACTTCATAATATACCTACTATAGAGTAGGTAGGTATAAAACGATATTATTGAATAATTAATTAAGAGTCTATATGTAGTGATTTTTGCTAAAATTTTGCACAATAGATTAACAAAGTATTTACATTGCTTACAATTATCAAACGTTTTCTTTTACTAGCGTGTCACCTACGTAAGCTCCGATCCCGTGGAAATTTTGAAACACCCTTTCTTATTTGATGTTTACATCATTAAAGAACACAATTTCAAAATTTCAGCTCTCTACTATCAGCGGTTTAGGCTGTACATTGATCCATCAGTCAGTCAGGAGTCAGGACAAAGCATCTTATAGATATATATTTACCAGAATACTACATTTTTATACTATAACCCCCTTACTTATAAACGATGGCTAACTTTATGTAACGTTTGTCTCTTACTATAGCATGAAGTTTCAAAGTTAACAAGCAGTATCAAACGTTACATAAACTTAGGCATCGTTTATAAGTAAGGGGGTAAGTGTTTAAATATAGTAACGTTTAACCTACTAATACTAAAACCCACGCTGACAACTTAACAACAAATGAAACGACAACAAAAGAAAGTGAAATGAGTGAGTATGCACGAAACGAAACCTGTTGTGGGGTTAACCTTAAACTTCGATGCCGACAAGCCTTTCTCTTGAGTCTAGAAGATCGATCATAATAACACTAGTAACTATAAATAAATAAATAATAAATAAATGGCTTGTCGGCATATGTTGTGCCATATGGCAGAGGCAATGAATCTATTTAGGAAAAATAATTCAGAATAAACAGATAAGTTAAAGTTTATATAAAATATCAATTCATTCAATAAAAGAAAGTCATGGGTTTTGATGTCTTGTTGTTTTGTCAAATTTTGTTCTGTTTTATTATGATGATTTGTATTGTTTGGATAGTTCTTTATTTACTAGGCTGACATTTTTCACAGACCATTTCGTGCCTACTAAACTATTTGAGATAAAATAAATGTAAACTTTTTAAATTCACACTAGGTATTTGTTATCATACCTACCTAGTTACATTTTTCCAGGTCTTAATCGCGTTTTATTATTTTATTTTCTGACTATGTTACATTCAGTTTAGGGGGCTTCAGTCCCCTCTCGACCAAGACCACTGTAACATGGTTAAAACGTCGAGGTAAGAAAATAAATAATACGCGATAAAGACCCGGGAAAATGTAACTTAAAAAAATAAAAGTAACGCTGTACCTTCTACTACCTTATAAGAAATGTGCATAATACAATGTTTATTTACGCTACGTTTTGAGAAGTTAATAGGTTTTTTTCTTGTTATTAGAAGTTACGACATGACGCGGCAGCAACGTAATACAGATTACGGTGTTAATGTCTAATTGCAGTCACTTTCTCTAAGCTTTCATTTGAAGGTGAAATTGTAGCAAGTGCCATTCACTCTCGCTTGCGGTCATTTTATTCTTAGAAAGGGTACAGTTGGAGTCTTAGTACAGTTGCACTATCGGGTGTCTAATATCTACCGTAGAGTTCTTATTGTTAAACATAAGACTTTAAACTCAACTCAAGCCAAGTTAAACGATGTAATAATTAAGTAGGTATTCTCCGTAACTGTACAGCTGCGTATCCATTTGAGGCAGCCTCGGCCCGAGCGGCTGTCTCGACCCGAGGCAGATCTAGTGGAGACCGTGCCGCGAGTCGAGGCTTGCCGCGACTTGAACCAAATGAGGCGGCCGCGCAGCGAGCCAAACCGTGTCGGTAAATGGCCATGCTCAAAGACGCCTCAGTGTGAGCCGTGCGTTGTGTGGAGACGCTTGCACGAGTGCTCGGTATCGTGGCTCGGGTTGAGGCTTGCCGCTCGATACAATATTATGTAAGCTCAAGTGGAGACGCATGTACTTTCCGGAGCCCGCGGCACGCTCAGGATGAGGCAGCTCGTCACGAGGCTGCGCAAGTGGATACCCAGCTTACGAGACGGATGCTTTACTATCAAAATATTCGACGTATTTTTTTTTATCAATAGATACTACCTACTAGTTAATATGCCAGAAAAAACAATTCCGTCTGTCAACAACCCAATATTATTACGAAGATGATCCAGTCTTGTAGAATAATCTCAGTTTCAACATTACTTGGATACAAAAAGCGGGCTCACATACATTTAATGAAATACCTACCTGGATACAGTTGCACACTTCTCGCTTCTAGTTTAGGTTCAGGTAAGTTAAGTTTATTAAGGAATGTAGTTTGTTAAGGTAGGTAGTTTGCAATTGACTCAATTAAGAGTTTCAAGATTACTTAGATACACAAGCGAATGCACATAGATTTAATAAAATACCTGGATACAGTTGCACACTTCTCGCTCGCACTGGTTTCACTGGTCTTCCATCAGTGGCTATGGCGGTAACCTCGTGCTCATCAATGCTTACAATGACTGGACATTCAACAGCAATGGCGTTTATCAACCGTAGCCTGTAAGCGAAGCCTTGAGACACGAACAACCTGAAAACACACATTGTGAAATGAGCAACACGCTATAATATGTTTAACACGAGTTTTTTTAACTATAAATATAAAGAGATCGTTTTATAATGCATGCCACTAGTTTCATAATGTAAATCTCGCTTTAGGGTAGGTATTGCTACGATCTAATCCCGCTATTGTTAGATTCTTAAATACCTAACTAAAGGTGCCACTGGTCATCGGATTTCTCAACAACTAAAGGTAGTAAAATTGTTGGTGGCTGAAAATTCAGGAGTCCAGTTTTATTCACAACGAAGTTATAGGAGGTCAAAAATGACTCTGTTTCGAGAAAAGGATGGTACGCACATGCCGCTTTTTTGCTCGACTTGGCAGGCGAACTACCCCAGAATTACCGTAAAAGTAACATTCTGAAACAAAATTTGGTTTGCGGACTTCTGTTACTTTGATTTTACTTTCTATGCCGTTTATTTATTCCACCTATAAAGTAGTTTAAAAAGTATTGAGGCACTTACCTGACGTTTTTTTCGTCACCATTTATCAGTAGTTTCTTCGGTTGCAGTTGGCTCAGATCTTCAAGACTGCCTGTCATCAGTTTTGCGAATCTAGCGCCGATTATTAGAGTATCATCCTGACTTCGATCGTAGTCATAGAGGGCGGATTGAGGCTCAAGCTGTGTAGGTTGGTTTACCACCAGAGACCCATAAATTCCGTCACTTTGTTGAGAAACTGCAGTAAGAAAAATATATCTGATAAAGAATGTAAAGCGCATGCATAGCCACTGATAAAATGTAGGCGTATTATTTTCGATCGTATCTTGAAGACCTGAGTTGAGTAAGATAGGTAATTTAACACCGATCGCCAGAATGGAACATACCTAATGAATGATAGAGATCAGGTTTACAAGGTAAAACACAAAAGTCCACCGAACGCGAATTACCCAACATATACTTATAGTTAGAAATCAAGGTCCTAGTTTCAAGGTCTCTATAAGTTATATCCATATCACAGCACATGGTAGTTTGCGTATAATTATGTACATTGTGGTTGCATTCATTCATTTTGTTTGAATCGATATGAAGTCTCAGAAAAATCATAGTCAAAAGTCAAACAGAGTTTAAAGATCATTGAAAAAACTTAATTTTCTTGTAGGCGACTGACTATGATCTTTTGTTTTTAACCCCCGACGGAAAAAGAGGGGTGTTATAAGTTTGACGTGTCTGTCTGTCTGTCTGACTGTCCGTGTGTGTATCTGTATGTGGCATCGTAGCTCACGAACGGATGAACCGATTTCAAGGTAGTTTTTTTTTATTGATAGGTGACTTTTGCGCAAGTGTTCTTAGCTATGTTTGATCAAAATCGGTTCAGCCGTTCATAATATATGTTGGTTGAAGCTCGGAAATAAAAACCGAATGTTTTTAAATATGCCCGAGTGGGGTAGCAAATAAAAGAGCATGACTTTTGTGACAAGAATATGCATGTTTAATCAAAATCGGCTTAGCCGTTCAAAGTATGAATATTTTCAAATATACCCGAGTGGGGTATCAAATGAAAGGACGTTACTTTTATGACAACAATATGCATGTTTAATCAAAATCGCTCTTACAAAAAGGGTGAAATAAAAAAATTAAATTTAAAATTTAAAAAAACCCCCGACTTAAAAAGTTAAAACGTAACTAAACTTTAAAAAGGCAATAAAAAATCTTCCAAGTTAAAACATATCTAACTAAACATTAGAAAGAGGCAAAAATAATAAGCCGAAAACAAATTTCATGTCTCTGAGTAGGTATGTGGTACCTTACGTTCCCTCATCGGGGGACGCGGGAATGTGTCACAGAAGTTGATGGTAACCGACCCGTGCTTATAGTATCTAACGTTGTAGTAAGGTACCACATACCTACTCAGAGGCATAAAATCAGAGAAATGCTACAAAATTGCACTGTTAACTAAATTTAGTAGAAAACCTTATTATATTTTCCCTTCATATGCCTTTGTAAAGTATCAGGTATAATTAACTTACCAGAATGAGCATGGTAGAAGAAAGTACCAGGCGACGAAGCAATGAACGCATATTTAAATTTCTCGCCGTAATTTATCGGACATTGAGTTACCATTGGAACTCCATCCATAAAGGGCGTACGCTTTTGCTCAACTCCAGGCCAATGGATTGAAACATCTTGATCAGGGACTTTATTCTCTACCTCGACCACAATGACGTCATTTACGCATGCCTGGATCTGCGGTCCAGGAGTTGCTCCATTCACTGTAAGTCCTGGTTTACCATCTTCTAAGATTATTGGCTCTATTTTGAACTTGTAGTAGCATCGTTTTGGCTGTACGTTGAACTTACAAGGTCGATAGCACGAATCTGCAATCACATTTCGCAGAATTGAAGGCTGCTGTTGTGCAATTCATATTTGTTCACGTTCTTGACCGTTCTATGTGACCGTATGATATTATATAAAGTTAAATTAAAATATTAAAACTGTAACAACCTAGTTGATTACTTGTAATTAATGTACATAATTAAAGTTAACAACTGTAGTATAATTCAAAATTTCAGTAGAATGTTCTAGGAAGACTATACTTGCATGAAAGCTACGATACGTTATAATTAACCTATTTAATGTTTTCATAAATAGTTTTTTAAAGATAGATCATCTTAGACGACAATATATTTAGCCACAGTACTCGCTTACAATATACGAGTGAGGAATAAATATATATTTTTTTACTTTAGTATTCCTACCTCTATGTTTTTTTGGTTAGTACTTTAATTCACGGTAAATACTTATTACATAATATCTGTTATACGTCCAGTATCACGGGCTCTGGAGCCCCGGACCTGTCGAAGGCGGGCGTGGAGACAAAGCCAACACGTAGAGGCCCTTTTCAAAAACAATTTTACTCGCAAACTATGAATTGACATCCGATTATCCCTGCGTGCACTATAAAATGCAGCCAAGGACGACCACCTGATCCGATAGAACTATTGCTAAATCTACGGATGAAAACATACTGGGAGAACTATTATTATGTCTATTATGTCCTTATCTAAAACCTAGTTTACACCTGCAGTACCTGCGCAGTTGAGGGACTTAGCTTAGCTGCGTCCGCTGATCTGGAATAATCTTTTATTACTTGGATGGCCGAAAATGTGTGTGCGGCAAAAATCATTTTCTCTAGCATCGCCGTGCTTCGGAAGGCGCGTGAAGCTGTTTGTTCCTGATGTTTTCTCTGATAGCAGTCGTTAGATCTAGTTAGAGGCCACTCTACTAATTATGGTTGTCTCTATGTTATAGTGCAAATATAAGAATTAGTTAGGAATAGAGTTTTTATTAATTCTAGTAAAAAAAATATTATTTTATTGTTTGACTATTAGTCCAACTGACTTATTGATAAGTATTAAGTTGCACACACATCTCATACTTAAACAATTGATATATTATTTGTTCGTGTGTAAAAATTCTCTTAACTCTATTTTATAAGGTGGAAATGTATTATCTAACAACCTATTACCATAACCTATAGTCAATGCTTAAATTAAAAGTTATCTCATTCAAAAAAACTTACCTGATATCTTACTACCATCTTCTACATAATTACTCGCATTAATCGGTGCATAACTATCCAAAGACGCCTTTCCATTGGTATAAATATTTAAAATAACAAAGAAGGAGCACACAAGAAAGTTCATCTTTCATTCAAAAACTTTTTCACTGATTTTTGTTTACAAAATATGCCTGGTTTAAAAACGTGTGATGCGGTGCGAGGGCATCACAACTCTAAATGAAAGCCTTTGCCCATACTTCTCCTTCACTTTAATTTCGTCTCGCTTTGTTTAGTACAGAACGAGAGAGATGTGGATAGCCGAATGCGTTTGTAACCAAATGCAATTTTGTTTCAAAATTTTAATGCATTATTTTTGAGAATAATGGACTACTAAATTGCTGATTTTTTTTATATAGTTATATACTAGCTGTGTCCTGCGGTAAAACTCGCATAAGTCTCGATCCCGTTGCAGCTCTCAAAAATCCTTTCTTATCGGATACCTTCTTTACATAAAGCACACACTCTCCAAATTTCAGCTCTCTACTCTCAGCGGTTTAGGCTGTGCGATAATCAGTCAGTCAGTCAGTCAGGACAAAGCTTTTTATAGATTACTTATTATTATACTTATTACTTATCGTTGGGATTTCGAGATAGTAATCAATTACCTAGTAGTTCATATTATTTAAATTGATTTAGTTAACTTTATGTTAGAATATTATTTTTGGTTCATTCTGCACCAAAACCATTAAAGATATTTAAAGGAAAATAGTTAGAGTGCAATTTTAGACTTTTGGTCAGAATTTTAGGGCTCACTGCAAAGTATCGAAGACTTGGATTAATTTCGATAAGCTCCATTTTTATAAATATGTAAATAAATAACAAATTATTTCGTGATTTACGCTGAAACTGAGAGATACGTTTGAAGGTTAATTGCGTTTATAATTTTTTTGTTTTACAACAAATACTCACGCTAAAAAGCCTTTCGAAATATATCCGCTGTTTTTTTGCTACATACAGACAGAATGAGTTTCAAAATATAAACAGTTCTTCATCAAGGCTAATAACTGTGTCCGTAGGTATTTATTTCAACCAATGTGTATGGAATTTTATTTAGATTAAGGCCATTTGTTTTTCTCTAATATTTTTAGTAGCTCCATCAATACTAGGCTAATGGATACATAACCTACCTAGGTTATGCAATTGCGCATTTCTTTTATGAAACTTCCAACAGCTTCAATGTATTATACCTTTATAAGTTAAAAATCAAAGGATATCGTAATTTAATTTTTAGTGTTCTAGCCCTATTCTACTAGAAATGTTTTAGAGAAAAATACATTCGCGTCTCAGGGTCTGTGCCCGAGTTCCCCAAATTTTTCCTAAAAAATATTTCTAAAGCTGTGGCTTCATTAGCGGGCTGCGGCGAATATTCGAATTTGCGGGAATATGTGGCCGGCGTAGATCGTTGCACCGCGAATTAATCGGGCGAAGACCAACGTGACACGAATCATCGCCCGCTGAAATGTAGACAAGAATATCGCGGATTCCCGAACACGATATTTTTGTCGCTTCGCCCGCTAATGAAGCCACATCATAATCAATGCATTTCATGAATTTAGATATTATATATGCATATACAGGGTGTTCCGAGGAGGGGGTATTAAGCCGAAAGGAAGTGGTTCTAGTAGTCTAGGTGAACAACTTTTGTTCTACGACTTTTGGAAATTCGGAACACAGTGTTATACCTCATTTAATTTTTTTGATGAAATGAACTATTTTTTATTTTAATTTATATTGGTATCCTTGCAGAGGTAACGCGCAGTAGGCGAGGTTAACGACGAATAATAATAATAATAATAAGCCCGCAGGGCACCTTGAGGCGAGGTGTCGGGGAGTAGCGACCCCGCGGCTTTCCGAGTGCTCCAGGGGGAAATCACCGTTCCTCACCTCCGGCTTGCCTTAGTTGGCTGGTCGGAGTGAACACTGACAAGGAAACGGTCCCCCACCTCTGGCTTGCCTTCACCGGCCGGTCGGAGTGGAGTCGCGAGAGCAGAAATGCTCGGAGGATGGACACCTCACGTCAGTGATGAGTTGGCCCGCTCCACAGGATTACCTAGGATGGTTTAAAATCCGGTGAGGTTGCTCCATCCTTCAGCCACTCACGCCCCTGTTGCCCCCTGGCTGTAATTTGCTCGGCTTAATTAGGGTGGCCTAGTTTGTGAGTTGGCGAGTCTCCGCCTGCCATTTTTACATGTTTATTGAACATTGTTACGGCAGGCGCCATAGTCCCCATAGTTCCCCCCAGTATCCAATCCACTACCAACCCATTTCCATAGCCCAAGTAGTTTTTCACCCGTAGTTTACACAATAGTTCTATCCAAACCGGGGGTTGTCCTTGGTTGCATTTTATAGTGTAGACAGGGATAACCGCCGGTTTGGTGCCCATCACAAAATTTAAATTTAAATGTTACTAAAACAGGCCTCTACGTGTTGGCTTCGGCCCCACGCACGCCTTCCAAAGGTCCGGGTGCTCCATAGCCCCGAGTATCCGTAATGGTAACAACAAATAATAATAATAATAATTTATTGAAAAAAGAAACCTTACACTACAACAATGTTTTAAGAAGAATAAAAAACAATACAAAGAAAGACAAAATAATGATAAGGTTACACGTATTTAAAAACAAAAATGTTAGGTACTACTTGAACTCCTACCCCCCAAACTAGGCAAGCCTGTATCTTGGGTGGCAGGGATCCTCCGTCAAAACAAAATGGTAACAATGTGTTGATATTAATAACAAAATAATAATAATAATCCTATGCATTACTTAACATTGCTGGTTAACAAAAATTTCAACTATACCTAATATAAATTAATGTTACAGATTAGATGTTATCATGCAATCATAGATGTTACATAGACAGGATACATATGTGTGTGTGTGTATGTGTGTGTAAGTGTGTGTGTGTTTGTGTGTGTGTGAGTGTGTGTGTGAGTGTGCGTGAGTGTGTGTGTGTGTATGTGTGTGTGTATGTGTGTGTGAGTGTATGTGTGTGCGTGAGTTTGTGCGTGTGAGAGCATGTGGGAAAGTGAGGCTATAACGGGACAACGCGCGCGGCCTCAGGTAACCCCTAAACACCAGCCTCTTGAGAGTTGGGCAGGGGGAGACAGAACCACCCGCGCACGCTGTGCCGTATCAAGCACAAACGTGTAAATGTCGGATCACGATGTTAGTGTTAGTGTAAGTGAAGATTATACTTATAACCGCGCGATGTATTACTGCTGCATAACCAGCAGCTCCTCTGTATCAGTAGCTAGCTTTTACTAAGTAACCAAGTGCGTAACTTTCTTTTTAGCTCAAATTTATTCAATGAATAAAAGTTCAGGGTTTTATTAATCTTATTGTAAAGATTAGAGCTAAGGATACGATATTGTCTCGCAGCAAAAGCGCTACGACACATGGGTGCCCGCAGTATAATTGATTTAAATCTACGCTGCCTAGCCACTTCGTCTACAAGTGATGCTTCAGAATGATGACGCAGAATGGCCCGTGAAATATAAAGTTGCCTTACGTTAAATACTTGACACTCCCTATATAGTAGAACTGTAGGGTACTTAATCTTTTTAAATGTCATCACCTTAAATATAGCTCTATGCGCTCGCTCCAAATTCATCATTACTGTCTTATGAGTACCTCCCCAAATCGGAATACAATACGATAAGATTGACATACAGAGGGATTGTTACCAGGAGGGATACCACCATAAGTGTTTCTATGTCGGTACTATGTCGTAGTGCCTTAAAGATACGTCGCCTTACGAAGGCGACCAATAATAGCGTCAAGATGTTTGTGCCAGTCTAGTTTTGAGTCTATAATAACACCAAGGAATTTAAAGCTGGGGACCATTTCAAGTTGTGAACACTGGCAGTGGTCCGAAAAATCATGACAGGAGTGCGCTTTAATTATATTAAAATGATCTGGAGGATTATTAGTATGCGCTATCGAAAACCTGATAAATTTAGTTTTTTCAGTATTGACTGTAAGTAAGTTAAATGACAACCAGTCCATAATAACTTTGACAGCATACTCAGCATTTCTTTGAGCACAACTCCAGGACTCACCGTAAGCCAAAAGAGCGGTATCATCAGCGTAACAGAAGATATTACAGTAAGGAATTTCTAAATTGCACAACTGATTTAGATAGATATTAAACAGCGTTGGGCCCAAAATACTTCCATGCGGTACGCCAAATGTGATACTCTCTTCGCTACTAATCTCCTGATTGACAATTACACTCTGCTTCCGATTAGTTAAATAATCCTTAAATATACTTAAGGCTTGGCCTCTCACTCCTATAGCTTCCATCTTTGTGAAAAGCTGAGGGATACACACCGTATCAAATGCTTTGGATAAGTCGAGGAAGATACCGTAACATTTTTGCTGATTCTCTATTTTCTGAACCACAGCATCAGAAAATTTTGCTACTGCATCCTCAGTCGAGACACCAGTCTTGAAACCAAACTGGTTATCCGCAATTAACTCATATGTAGTTAAAAAATTTGAGAGTGAGTTATGAAGAACCCTCTCCAATATTTTAGATAACGCCGAAAGGACTGAAATTGGTCTGTAGTTAGAGACATTTGATCTATCGCCAGCTTTGTATATAGGATGGACCAAGGCCTTTTTAAAAGAATTTGGAAATACACCTGTTTTAATAGAAAGGTTACAGATGTGCGTTATGGATGGAGCCAAAGCACAACGAGACATTTTCAATACCCTAGCAGATATACCATCCCAACCCACCGCGCAATCACCTCTTAGACTATTTATGATTTGCAGAACTTGTGCCTCGTCAGTTTCAAGGATGACTAGTGAATTAGACGGAGACACCTTGTCACACAAATGAGACTCAAAAGAGGATGATCTGGCATTGAGCATAATGTTGTTTGCAAGGTTCTTCCCAACATTAGCAAAGAAATTGTTGACTACGTTTAATGTAGCGATATTAGAAATGGAACTATTAAACAATTCTGAAGGAGGACGATGAATTCTCTGAGAATAGACCATAGCCCATCGCCATTTATTTATTTCTCAAACAATATTTAGGTACATTGTGTCGGAAAATTAAGTCATTAAAATTACCTAGGTACATTTAAAAGAAAGACAATATCGTGCAATATTTATTTATTTATCTTATTCTGTGGTCAAAGGAATGAAGTGCCGCGCCGCTCTCTGCGCCCCGCCCGCCTCGACTTATCACTACTCGATAGGCAAATGTAACAAAGCTTCAAAATAGTGCCCTTTTTCTAAAAATATATTTATTTAGATTATTGATTCTAACATTTCTTATTGCATTACAAGTCTACATCGTAAGACGCCTCTAAGTCTAAATCATGGTGCAATTCTACAGAACGTGTATATCCTGTTTTAGACCTTTACAACCGTGACAAACTTGAATATTGCTTGTAGGGTAGTGGCGAAAGTGTAAATATTTACAGGTATTAAATTAGCTGCATGAAGAACTACAGGTTTCTGCGCCTGTCTCAGCATGACTAATACTAACTTTTTCTCTTTAACATTAAAATTTTCCCACCCACATCCGTACACAGCTCGTTCGAACTCCTCAGCAGCATTTGTAATCTTTTGAAACAAGAAACAGTACAAGAAGAATACCAAAGTGCAGTAAACCACAACGGGTATGAACATAAACGTATGTTCTACAGGCAAATAAAAAAATAGAGCAATGCATACGGCGTTTGACCCGAAATCGACACCTAAAGGCAAACTATACAACGCTTTGATTTTATTAAACAGAGCGAGAAGCAAGACGTGCCGATGTATTAGATCTGGTAACATTTCTCTAGCTTTTTTCCTAGTCTCATGTAAATCCCTGTAATCGTTAAAAGCTAGCATTTCTAGAGAAAGCATGTGGTACATGTTTGCTGTTTGTCCGATGAGGCATACGAGTAGAGCTTGGTAGTTCAAACAGCAAACCATTATCGAAAATTCTTGGACACAAAGAATTGTAAGGCAGATCTCGCGGTTGGGTGATTTTGTGAGTTCTGGTATTCCTGTAAAATATAATTTTGTTTTGGTGACTTTGTAAGGAGTAGGTGTACCTACGTAGGAAAACAAATACATAGTTTTGTAAGTCTGTGACAAAAAAAAAACAATAAAATCCTAAAAAAAAAATGCTGTTAGCGACGATGATGAAAATTCTTTTCGTGTTAAAAACATTTAGGTTGCGAAACGATATAAAATGTTGTATTTGACGTTCGTTTTCTACACCAAAATGTAGGAAACAATGTTCTACAACATTCCGTCATATAATTCTGATATTGAGTTTCGGAATTATATCTATAGGTCCTTATCCCTTATCCTTTGACTTACCCACACATGAGACCATAGAGTAGTTATTATTAGTATTTACTCTGTTTGGCAGATAAATAAGAGCTGCATCTATTAACTGTGATATATAAAAACTAATCACAATCATTTTCACCAATTTGGTTCGTCTCTTATAAACGTCCAAAAATTTCTGATTAGCACGTGCAAATTCGTCAAGTTGCTCTAATTTATCCAAAACTTGTCTTAGAACGGGTCTGAAAATCAATAGATTTTATTTTAATGGAGACAAGTGTACCTACCTACCATAGCTGGGTATTAACTCGTTAATCCGTTAATCGTTAATTAACGAAGTTAACATTTTGAATAACGGATTAACTTTTAAGTTAAATTTACAAATGTTAACGGACACGTTAACTTCCGTTAATGTGCAAAAGTCCGTTAATCGTTAATCCAATGCCTACTATTTACCGCACGGCACCGCGGCGCGGCGCGAAAAACAGGTTCAGACAAGTATGAAACGACAAGTGCCGGGAGGCGCGGCAGCGAGTGAAACAAAAACAAAACTAGATATATTTTGCCGGCGCGTGCGAGTTAGAAAACTGCGAAGAGATTTGTTTCGTTTGATCATTTCATTACTTTTTACACAATATTAACGGATTAACGATTAACGTTAACTTGCGTTAATTCTTCCGAACTGTAATGCTTTAACGTTTAACGATATTTTTTTTGTAGCGGATTAACGATTAACGAAGTTAACTATTTAATTAACGGTGCCGAGCTATGATACCTACAATATATGAATGTTATACAAATATATTCAAAAGACAAATCACATCTCAGTCAATCCTGCAGAAGCTCTCGAAACGTTGAGCGTTGAAACAATGTTAAAAGTAATAAACACAACGCGATTAAAACCGAAAATCAAGGCAACTTGACATGCCCGTTCAGTACCTACACCTAACTGAAATAAAATTGACGATCTTACCGTTTTACTATCCACCAGCAACTGATATTTGAGACCAATACTAACACGGAGACGCTGACATAACTCTTTATTAAATCGTATAAGCCTTTAGCATATTTGTATTGGTACATTGCATTTCCCAAGGCATAAACGTACACTAAAAGTGAAAAGTGCACGACGAAGAAATAGGGAACTGCGTGAAGGGTAAAACGTAAAATATGATTTAATTAATTGGTTAATCTTAAATGACGATCTGAAAAGTGCACGACGAAGAAATAGTGAACTGTGAAAGGTAAAACGTAAAATATTATTTAATTAATTGATCAATCTTAAATGACGATCTGTAATCTTTATGATTTTCCGAAAATACATTATATTGGACTATATATATTTTTAAATACATACCACATCACAACATCACATTATGAATATTAGAACTACGGGTCAAGATCCGAGGACAGAATTCTTGTAAGTTTAAAAAATGTGATACAAAAACACATGTTTAAAAACAAAACGGTTTTTTAATGTTTTTTTAATTTCTCTTTTACTGTGGGAATACGGCTTCAGATTTAAGTCATTCCCAAAATATAGAGGGATAAAAGTTGATAGGAATTTTATAAGGTTAGCACAAGATTAGATAGGTATTAGAGATGGGCCGACTAGGGGTTCTGCCAACTAACAACCTAGCCGACTAGTCGGTTCCGAAATTGCCGACTAGTCGGCAATGCAGATCATTATAATTCCGAGATATTTGGGTTAATCATGATCACTCGGTGATTGTTGTTATTTTTGGATAAATTTGCACTTCGAAAGCTATAGTAAAACTTCCAAAAAATGGTTGAAATAAAAATAAAAGTTGGAAAAAAAAATGGAGCTGAGGCATAGTCATGACATTTTAGATGTTTAGATGATGTATTTAAGCTATGACGTGTTTTGTTTACGTTTTTTTGACTACCCACCTTCTAAACTGTACTACTAATTAAATAAATATAGATTTTATTGCATAATTGTTAGTTGACGACTAGTCGGCATAAGTTGGTTAAACTGCCGACTAATCGGCGACTAGTCGGCCCATCTCTAATAGGTATATAACTACTTTTAACATACAAACCATTTATATTATTTTTATGCATAGAAAATCCAGCCAAAGATGGCGTTAAGTTAATTAGCCAAATAATATTATTAAAATTGTTTTCCTTTAGTTTTTCCTTAACATATTCATAACGAACTTTCATTGTTTCTAAGAAACTCATTTTAATGTTACTGAGACAAGCCGAGAAAGTGAAGTGAATGAAGTTTTTATTTAAAAAATAAAGGGGAAAACGTTATAATTAGGTGTGAAAAGAATAATATAAGGTTTAAGAAAAATACAGTTCGTAGTCTATAATTATTTTATCGTCGCCGTTTATTAACTACATAGTCTATGATTTAAAAATTGTAGCCCAGACTAAAACTACACATAATTGTATACAGCGGAAAGATCCAAAATAGGAATTGCAATTACAATTTTAATAGTTTGTACCTAGATTTTATTAGTGGGTTCTCTACATTTTACTAATACTAGTTTTCTATACTTTAAATACTGTTACGAATTTGTAAATATTCTGCATAGTACCAGCAAAAGTAAACATACAGATTGGTATAATTTTTGCAGCACGGAGCATCAATGGCTTTTGAGCTTGGCGTAGCATCAACAACACAGATTTCTGTACTTTCACATCTAAGTGCTCCCACCCACAACAATAAACAGCTCTTTCAAACTTCTCCGAGGAATTAGTCAAACGCTGCCCTAAATAACAATACAGAAAGAACACAGTGAAATAGTAATAAATCAAAGGGAAGAAATTTAGACTGACTTCTGTAGGTAAAACCCAAAATAAACAAAGAGAAAAAGCGTTCAGGAAAAAGCCCACTCCTACTGCAATCGCAAAAAGATCTTGCATCCCACGAGCTGTTTCTATCACCAGAGAATGTCGTTTGACTATATTTCTTATCCTGTCCGTTATAAGGTTTAGTTCAGTTTGATAAACGTTTTTGGTAAGATCACTGAAGCTTTCCATGTCTTCACAGAGGATTTGAAAGACTGCTGTGGTGTGAGAGAAGAGAAACAGGATCATAGCGTCATAACCTGCTACTAAAAAAATACTCATTATTTCTTGCGCAGCTAGAATAAACATGCAAATTTCTCGATCAGGCGTCGTTGTTATAGGGTCCAAACCTGAAAAAAAAGATATTTGAACATATAATATTAATTAATAAATAATCTTATTGTCAGTGATGGCATAGATCGGATTTTGGGTGCTGTTTTAGACGTTGTCACTAACATGGATATGACTTTCCGGAATTCTAAATTCCGTAATTCCGATATTTCTTTTTAAACTTTACAAAAATATTAAATGTATTGTATGTATGTATGTAATGTAATGTATTGTAAATGTATCGTAGAAATTGTACTATTAATTAAAAAAAACAGGATTTTTTTAATTGAATGCATAAAACTTACTGAGTCATTTTCGTACAGCAATTTCGCAATTTTAAGTTAACAATATCCATAAGTAGAGACCCAAAATTGAACAAAAAAAATCTTTTGAAGACAGCGGCCATAAACATTGTTTATCTTTTGCAATACCTATTGTCGCTATTGTCGGCAATATTACAAAGGCGGCGCCAAGGTATGTTTGTTTATTTTTCTTCGAACAATTATTGGAAATTGTTTATACTAAATACCTATTTTTATATATTTATTTATACCTATTTATTATTCCGTTATTCCTATGGGAAAAGTAAAACTGCAAGTTAAGCTCATTCGCTTACTTCGGTTTGTTGAGTGCAGTCTATCCGTGTGTTTTATGCTATTGTTTATTGACCCCTGCTCGTTACTTGGATTTTGGATTTCACTGCAAAACTTGACATTTTGGCTACTAAACGGACTACGATTATTGCAACTGGATTGGATATCTTTGACATTTGTCGAACTTTGGGTGAGTAGATTTTTTATATATTGTAATAGAATAAATAACATAGCCTATAATCAAGAAACTTACACGAATAACTGTAAGTTTCTTGCCTTTAATTTGTTGTTAAAAAGAGTGTAGAATTTTTTTTCTTCATTCCTACAAATTTACAACTTATAGATATTATGGATTAGGCTGATTCCGTTAAGAAATATCGAGATAATTTAAATCTAAAAGTAGCTACAACACTATCTAGACCCGGAATGAAAAAAAAATGAACATCAGATTTCTATTTTCAACTTGGTAATTCTTAAGTAAAACTAGATATTGGGTGTTACCATGATCTTTTCTCGTTGTTTAATTTGTTGGTTTGTTGCGCAAAAAAATAGAGTATTTTTTTCTTAGACTATTAAGAAAAAACACAGAAAACAAAAAAAACTTTTTCTGTGATTTTTTTTATTATTTGTTTTTTTTTTTTTAATTTTATTTATTTATTTTTGATTAGCTGACGAATTAAATCCTGCAATAAGTAGATCATGGTAAGGGTCAAATTTCAAAATTAGCTTCCAAGTAATTACATAGTTGTTAAATTCCGCAATGTCAACTATTCAGCTCGCACACCGAGGTAGATGGTGCGTAGTGCACTTAGCAAAGCTTGAAATAGAACAATTTAAATGTACAGAGGTACAAAAATCTACTTCCCATTTTAACCAACTCGGTCAATTTGTAAGGAAAGTTGTATTTTTGTAATATTTTCTCAACAATAATTCCATGTCGAGGGAACATTTTTGGTTTTAGTAATACATAAATTGTTATATTTTAAGCTTTGCTGGATTGTCTCTACCCTACCGTTGTAAGGAAATACTGGCTGAAAAATAAATGTTTTTAAACAAGTATTTGAAAATGTTTGTTCCACAAACATGCTTTGGGTGTGTTTTCTCTTAATTGTGATAATTATTTATACTTAGAACAGATTTTATCCATTGTTTGTATATTAAATAAAGAAATATAAACATTAAACCCTTTTAATTTATATGTGTGTTTTATTTATTTCTGACGGATAACTCTAACCTGTAAACAGAATCTCATTTTAAATTTTGAAGATTATTTTTTTCTTTAAAATATTTCTAGTAAATATGCCTTCAGCAATAAAAACAAATGATGATGATGATGATGATACTTTAGATAGTGATAGTACTCGTGATTTCGACACCTATCCTTATTCGAAATTCCAAGACGCGGAATTTTTCTCGGAATTTTTTTTGGTCGTATCCATACTTTTGATGTCGCATTTTTGAAACGGCACCCAAAAATCCGATCTATGTGATGTGTGAAAGTTTGGGTTTATCTACTCTATCTCCATTGAATTTCCTTATCTTTTTAGTTCTTATTTTTCGATTGATCGGCCACCGTCTTAGGGATATAGGTCTTGACTACCATTCAGGGTTGGCTATTGCATTTAAGGTTGGTCATTGCAATACAGAAAGGCAATGCTGCTAGCATCCTCGGCTCCTTTGCACCGGACACGATCAAGGGCGGACATTAAACAAAAAAATCTTACCAACGCAATTAGCAATAGAAAAACTTTTCATGTCCAAAGTTCTGGATGGTATAAATATGAAGACGTCATTGATAAAATGAGACATGTAACATGTTAGAATAATAATTTTAACGTTTCTCAGCATACGTTGATACTTATCCATGAATTTACCGGTTTCTTGTATTAATGTATCATTTTGAAATGATAGCTTTATTAGGTACTTTATTTTATCCCTGAAAAGTTAATAAAGATTACATTTTTGTTCGTTGCATTATATTATAACTAATTGTATTATATTCTGCATTATTCTGTTAAAATCTTGATACTACTACTGATTGCGATTAGTTTACTGTCACTTGAATTTGTAATTACAACTACCTACTTATAAGAACTGACTTAATTATTAGTAGGTTCTGTTTATAGTTTGTTTCGGCTAGAGGAATGGAAAGGGTTCTAAAGATGTCTACAGTTGTAGTGTATTGTATTGCACGACTTTTGAAAACTCGATCCTATTAAACTATTTTTTGATTTATTTTGGGTTAGTTTTACTTTTGAATCTAGAAAGGTCTATAAAACGATCGTTAGACCTGTCCTTTTGTATGGTAGTGAGGCGTGGCCATTGCTTAAGCGACATAAGCAGGAGCTGCGTGTCACGGAGATGAAGATGCTGCGCTGGATGTGTGGAGTGACGCGAAAAGACCGCGTCAGAAACTCCCGCATCAGGGGCAGCCTTCATGTCCGAGACATTGCAGACAAACTGCAAGAATGCCGCCTACGGTGGTACGGCCACGTTCTACGAAAACCGGCTTGTTACGTGGGAAACAAATGTCTTTCTATGGCGCCTCCACCTGGCCGCGGCAGATTGGGAAGACCCAAGAAGTGCTGGCTTGACGTTGTAAGACCGGATATGCGTGCAAATGGCCTCACCACACGGGATGCCGAAGATCGTGCGAAGTGGAGACGTAAAAGTAGGAAAGCGGACCCCGGGCTCTCGAGAGAGATGCAACCGGGAACAACGCTCGGATGATGATGAGTTTAACTTTTGAATCAACTAAGAAGATATAGAGGTCATACTTAGAAGTTGATAACAAAAAAAAATATAAAGAACAAACCAATACCTAGTCAGTCATTAAATAAAATAAATATACCTGCCCTATTTCAAAATCTCAGATCAAAAATATAAACAAAAAAATCCTACATTTATTTGAAAGCGACAGCTCTATATTTATACTTTTTTGTTTGATATTGACAGTTTTTGTTGATTAAAGATTCTGAAATAGAGTAAAGGTAAACTAAACTATTAACAAACTGTTAGATATAATACTTGATGTGAAATATATAACTAAAGTAAAAAAAAAAGTACGAGTTGGCAACGGGCGACATGAGGCGCCAGCGGACGACGTGTCGCGGAAATTCCCTACGCTCGCTCGACTACGCGTCGGTAGCTCCGTGTCGCTGACTACAGAGGGAGTTTCATAGAAATACATAGAAACCAGTAGTGTCGCCGCGACACGTCGTCCGCTGCCGCCTCATGTCGCCCGTTGCCAACTCGTACCTTAAGAAAGGTGGTCTAAAATATCAACCTGTGTATCACCTTTTTAAAACAAACCACGCCGTATCGCTCAAGATCATGGCTATGATGGGAAGATTCAAGTAGCTTTTGACGGCATCCACCATGTTATCCACGGAATACATTTGGTAGAAAATTGTTCCGACAATGTAGACGTATAGTGAGAGTGAAATGTGAATTATCCAAAATAACACTAGAACAGAAGCTTACCTTATTAACACAATGTATAAAATAATTTTAAATAGGCATGCAATTCGAAAACAAATTGCCTTATTTGCATATACCTATACTCGTCATACTATATTATAATAAATTATATGGCATTATTTCCATGCTAAATGGCAATACTGAACAAAATATTTAAGGTAGAGAAAAATCAATTACCTAAATAAAAAAATGTTTCAACCATATTTGTCTTGGTATTTGATTTGATATGAGTACTCAAAATTAATTAAATTACATTTAGTTTGATTAAATAAGGCGTTCCTTTTCGTTCTTATATTAACTATTATGTATTATAAAACTGCCAGTGACGCACTGCTTGGTTTGTGGCACAAAACGGTCAGGATTAAAAGCTAAAGAAAATTTTGTTATCGCTAAAATTACATATTATTATTATATTTGCCAAATTTCACGGCTGGAACTGAAAGAATCGAGCTTTAACTATTAAACTCGCCAATAAGGCTCCAATAGGTAAGTTTTACGTACCTTTAACATGTTCTTCGAACAAAGAAAACCCAGCCAATTTCGGTAAAAGATCAACCAACCAAATAAGGTTTTCACAAGAATGCTCTAGCAAACGTTTTTTCATCTTTAGTAACAACGCCATTGCACGACAATAATGCAGTTTTGGTGTCATATCCAATTTATATACTCTTGTCCACTTTGTGCCCATTTCTAGTTAGGTGTTAACAGGGTTTTAGGTTAGTAATTAAATGATGAATAAATAATTTTCTATTTCGAATTCGATATTATATTACAAGTAAGCCAATATTCTGATATTGCATGCATACAATTAGTATTTTACAATTTAACGATGGTAAATGTACTACATAATTATGTTCCTACTATTTTGATTAATTCATTTATTCAATTAGTTAGGTATCGAAACCTTGCATTCAACGTTTTATTTCCAAGATTTCTGTATTTTGGTAAACGTTACACAAAATGTTTACTTTGTACCTACTAATCCATCCTAATAATCTATTAATATTACCTTTTAATCTTCAAAAAATGTGTGAAATAATGAATATTAGGTACCTACATTATATACAATTCCCAAGAATTCTATATACTTTCTAAGCAGCGATCGGAAATGTTAGAAATTGGAAAGTTTTATTAGTCTGATCAATGCTCTTTACTAATGGTGTGATAAACGGCATTTTACTAGAAATATTGTACAAGGAGAAAGGATTATCAAAAAATCTCCCGTGACAGAATTCGAACCTGTGCCCTGTGGGCAGTGTTTAGCGCACTCGCCCGGCAAGCCCGGCGGCACAGGTTCGAATCCTGTGACGGAAGAATTTTTGATAATGCATTTCTCCTTGTAAAATATTATATTAAATAAATAAATAAATAATAATAAATAAAATGCCATTCATCACACCTTTTAAAATTTTCAATGATTTATTTTTTTCTTTTTGTGACATGTTTGTATATTTTTAATAACATATAATTAAATTATCGATTTAGTTGTATACGCGGCGGTGCGGGCGCAGCGCGGGTGACTACATACTCAAATTCTTTATATTTTCATATAGGTACCTACGATAGGATTTATAATAAGCTTTTGTGATTTTTTGCATAAGAAGTATATGTCACTTCTACAATCAGTCTTTGACACCAACTGATAAAAAAAACTGTTTGCAGAAATCGATTGAACACACCTACCTAGACCTACCTATTCTACTGAGTCCAACACGAACATTTATTTGTTTGTTTTCTAGCAAATGACTTGTGATTATGTTTGTTTTCAGTTCGATAGCAGCATTTCAGAACATGCAAGGTAAAATACACCTACATGTAAATTTTACTTCTCTGTCTGCGGTGAAGCAAGAAACACTTACCTATACATATATTCGAAAAGTAGTAATAAATTGCAATCATGCCTTAATAGCCTCTGGTTTGGCTAGACTTTTTAGTCTGCGTATTTATCTAGGTCTTGTTCGAATTGACCAATATCATCAATGTCTAGACAGAAAATGAGAATAAGTTATATTGATTGTAGCAATTCAATAAACAACATGGTTGTAGAAATTAAACTCATTCATCATTTCATCACTCATTTCTCATTCGATTTTAATCGCGTGATGTTATTTTTAGCATTGTTTCAATGCTCAACGTTTCGAGACCTTAACAAGTCTCTTCTTAAGGATAGAGATGTGATATATGTCATTTTATTGTATAAACAAACTTAATTGCTTATCATGTCTGTGTTAATTTTAAGCAATTTGTGTTCTACTATGTAATTACATTCAATTTTTTGTCATGCTCGCGCTGTCTTTTCCTTCCATCTGTACCCTTATTATTCCCAAGGACAGGCAAAGTAACTGAATACAAGAAACGTATTAATTTGCATTGTATAATTAAGGATATCGATCGACCCCTAACTGATAAAGAATTGATTGCGGCGTACTACGTACCTACTACATCTAATATGAAATAAGATAATTTATTTACACCGCTAATAATCCTTTTGGACTTTTAATAAGACCGAAAGTTTTCTTCAAAAAAAAATGATCATATCGCCTTTGATAATGAACGGTTTAGTACGTCTACCAAATATGAATCTACAGTTTTGAGTAAACTAGAGTAATGAAATGAATGAGGTAAATATCAGCAGAAATACCAAACTATATTTCGAAATACCAACTACGTACACTGTTCTTATCCCGACGCCTACTGCTTCCTCCTCTAAAACATCATATTTTTTTTCAAAGCTCGTGTGCTAAGATGTGGTCTTTAAAATTATTGGTTTTATTTTTTTATGTTCATATTGCATTTCAGGATACGAGCACATGGGTGAAGGTACCGTTTTATGACAATTGTGCAGAACCTAATAACTCAGAATGTAAAATGGGGCCGAGTGACTTCATTTGTAGCGGTCGAGGAATCTGCTTCTGCGGGAAATGTGAATGTCCCTTTGAGTAAGTTGATTGTATTTTTGTATAGCACTGCACTTGCAGAATTTTGCAATATAGATATGTAGATTTTTTTTTGTTTTCGCGATGTTGGATTGAAATTAAACTCATTTTTCGGTTTAAGTCGCGTGGTGTTTATTATTACTTTTAACTTTGTTTCAATGCTCAACCTTTTGAGACCTTCGAGTTCGAGACCTTCGACCTCGAGACATGTCTCTTCTTCAGGATTGACTTAATCCTCCTCAATTCTGAAGAAGACACCTGTATAGGTCTCGAAACGTTCCGTCAAGCAATAATCAACAATTTAAAACACTACATGGATTTTGAGTTAAGCACTTAGATACCTCTTACTAACAATAATTCATTTCACAGCTACGAAGGCCGTTACTGTGAATGCGATAACAAACATTGTGAACTGAGCAATGGGCTCTTTTGCGGCGGCCCTGGACGCGGGACCTGCAAATGTGGGATTTGTACATGCGCTGATGGTTATACTGGCAATGCATGTCAATGTCCCAAGAACGATGAAGCTTGCAGCGTGCAGAAGAAGGTCGAATTTTAAAAAAATAGGGGGCCTTATGTTTTATCTAATAAATCCAACTAAGGATTATTAGTTTTTGTTGATTTTCTGTGTCATTTTTTACGAATTAACGAAATCTCACTTCCTACTCCTAATTCCTAATTTTCCTATTTCCTACTAATATTATAAACGCGCACGAAAGTTTGCAAGTCTGTTTGAATATGTCTGTATGTATGTGTCTTAGTTACTCCTTCACGCTAAAACTACTAAACCAATTGCGATGAAACTTGGAATATAGATAGCTGGAGATCTTGAATAACACATAATATACTTTTTAACAAGATATTCCCGCGGGATCAGAACTTACGCGGGTAAAACCGGGGCGCTTTTAGTAAATGATAAACCACACATTTAATAGTAATTTGTCTGGTATGCAAAAACTCGACACAGACCATTGATTTATTATTTATTATGTATGGCACAGGACGACCGATATCTGCCGGTCTTAGGGGCTCCTACGAACACTATTATTTTTACCTCACATAGTAACTTAACATAGTACCACTGCTGCCCTCTAACGAATAAGTGTAACACTAATGCGAAACTTAAATCAGTCACACTTCGCACCGTCCATCCGTCCGCCGCGCCGCGCCGTCAGTTGAAAGTTAAAATTCGTGAAACCAGTTACATAGCAAAGTAACAGATGTCGCTAGTAGGAACATCATTTTTATTTTCTAGAGATTCGTAAACAAATGCACAAGGCTATTCAATAGGACCTCCAAAACAGGTTTTTTACTTGTAGATTAGCGATCGTGTTTTGTTTTATTCGTATTTTACAACTATGTGCGAAGCTGCAAAGTTGATAGCAATTTAATGCACGATAAAGTTATTTACTGTTGTCAAAATGAAACTATTCAACTTGTTTAAGGTATTTCTAACAATTTAACTTTAAGTAGGTAATTCGTAGAATGTTGTTTAACCGTATATGTAGGTAGTTCAACAATTTGTTTAGTACCTAGACTAGTAGCTATTGTTTATGTAAGTAACTGAGTACATAATACGAATGAGTGTTAATATTAAACATTTTACGCCTACCTATGCATAAAATTGCGAATTCGCAATCAATGAATTACGTAGTAGTATATATGTTACCGGAAATGTATGTAATCCGTCATTATATAGGATTCCTAGGAAATGTGTACATTGCCTAAAATCCACAGGAAAAGTGTAAAATAATTTATATTATACACATTTCCTAGGAATTCTATATATTTCCTAAGCAGCAATCGGAAATGTGTTAAATTCAGAATGTTGGTCGGTAGCAGGGGGTTTGGGGGGGTACGTATTCGAATAGGTATCTAATATTAAAATATTTACAGTTAAAATACCGATGCTAACTATCTAAAGCACGGAAAAACTAAACGGAGCACCCCGACTTGGTTAGGTTAGGTTAATGTTAGAACATGATTACACGCCGCCTTTTTCTGTAAATAAAAAAGGCGTGATGTATAAAAATCGCACTGTATATGAAATAAATGTTAATAATGTTTTTATTTATAGTATTAGGCGCTTCGGCGACCGCTGCCGCGGCACGCTCGCTTCGCTCGCTCGCCAAAGCGCTGCGTGTAATCATGTTCTAACATAAACCTAACCTATCCTAGTCGGGGTGCTCCGTATTATCTCACATAATGGTAATAAAATATGTATAACTAATACTTAACATCTACACACATCAAATACACTAAACCGCATCGTCATAATTCCATCTACCCACATTTATCCTGTCTATAATATCATTTCCTAGGAAATTAGGAATTATATACAATCCCTAGGAAATATGTAGATTTCCTAGGAAATGTATGTATTAAATAATCTTTGATAAAATATTTTACACATTTCCTAAATGACGTCGCCATTATATACAATTCCTAGGAATTGTATACAATTCCTAGATCTCATACATTTCCGGTAACATATACACCTACCGATAAAGTAAGTCAAATCATGTATGTTTTCTTGTAAACTTAATAGGAACGTTAGGAACTTCAACTGACATTCAGCAGATGATAAGGAGGAGGTAAAAGATGTAGCACGCCTGCCTAGAAGATAAGAAGACGCTCCACTGCACGAGCGAATTCCTATATACTCCTTTTACTTGGTATTACCAGCCTATAAGTACGGATGGAAAAACAGTCTGTTTCACGACACCAAAGAAACATTTTACACACCAAATCACTCTTTACGCAAAGAAAATAAGTACTAAAGAACAATGGCCATAATTAGCACTAAAAATCTTGTTCCCTAAATCAAAATATTACTCCATACAAACGTAGTTTTTTTTTTTTCTAATTAAAATAATAATAAAAAAATGAAAAAAATAAAAAGGTATATGCATAGTCATGACATGACAGATATAAGTTTTATGGCAAAAACATATTTGCTCTAATGTCTTTATCCAGGGAGGAAAATTTAAACTACGTTTGTATGGAGAAAGAGAATGGAGACTATCCTCTTAATCGCTAACGCATAAATACATAATAGAAAACAAATTTAAAATATACGATGTTTTCACTACAAAAATTATTAAATCACGGAGTCTCGAGAATAAGCCAGTTGATATTACTGGCGAAATATCGAGCTCCGTTAAAAGACAAATTTAAACATGGGAAATTTAATTTATTTAATAATTAATTTAAAATAAACCATATCTTTTAACCACCGAGTTTTTTTTAATATTTTAATATCTCCCATGATGTGTACAGGAGTTCGTAATGAACCTTTGAACTTTTCTTTTAATGCATAAAGCAATATTTATCAAATAAAATGACGTATGGTACCTAATTGGCCATTGTTCTTTGTATGGGAATGCTTCGGTTGCGTTGGCTTCGTTTGTGGAATGGCTCTAAATGGAAAGTAAAGCGGTAAATTAAGTACTTTTCACATACTGAAATTACAAGTTAATATTGCACAAATATATATTTCAGAAGCAACAATTGACCAATTTCTTACATTACTTACAAGCGAACGTCAAAACAACATTAACCACATTCAAAAGAGATTAAATCTAAAAATATATGCCTAAATTACATCTATATTCTTCTTACATAGTAAGTTGCAATAAATTACTTGTAAATAGTCGTCATATCTCAATAACAGAATACTTAAACATTTTATCCGTTTTGTAAATAATGTATTTACTAACGTTTGTATACTAATGTACCTATACTTGACTTGTGTAGTTAGGTACTTTTATTATTTCAACTTATGTTTTAAAAATACAGTTGAAAGAGAATAATGGTTATGCCAGCATTTACAGCTGCAGTCAATACTATTGATAATGGTGATAATATCACACAACTAGTTGTATGTTCATTGTTCATGTATTATCCTATTTTGGTTATTTGGGAATGTCATTCTTTGGGAATATTAAAGCTTTAGTTCACGTAACGCTGTAGGAGTACACCGGGAGTCCCCGGTGCGGCTCCTGTCAGCTATGATTCTCGTTTACACTTCGCACCCTTCGTATCATCTCCTCCACTTGCTTGTAAGGACTCTGACAACCGTCGTTTACTTCTATCAAATAAGGTCCAGTATCGCTATCGCCTTTTTCCGGAGTATAACAGCCGCTGGAACCATCTGTTGCTTTCTTATTTATAAATGGTTCCACGTCAGGAACGACAGGGAGAGAAGACGCCACAGCTCTGTTAGTTTCATTTATATTATGCTCAGCTTCCTTCTGTCGAAGCCATATCGGCGAATCTACGTATACTTTAGGCCGTTCTCTCAAAGCGTTACTCCTTTCCAGAGCAGGTCTTCGAACTGGCACAGGAGGCCTATAGCCAGCCGGTATAGGAACTCTTCTTCCAACTACGGAGCAAATGAGTCCTTTAAGAGCTGCCCTAAAGTCTTTTAAGTGGTAAGCGTAAAGTAATGGATTGATAGCTGAGTTTAAGTGAGAAACGATGATGCAGACGTAGGTGAGAGGGTTGGGAATGTCTAGGTCTGGAACGAATGCCTTTACGGCGTTGACGGTGTAGAGGGGGATCCAGCAGATCATGAAGAAAAAGACGATGATGGCGAGGTTCTGTGTAGCCTTGACCTCGCGCTTTTGAGCGGCGCCGAGGACTCTCAGCATTGTCCCTCCTCCTGGCACCCGGCGGCCTCCTTCGACTATCATAACGTCGCTCATCTGTAAATGGAAAAAAATGATGTTAAGTGACCGAATAGAAATTGTTACATCGATTCAATGAACTTTTTATTGAGCCACGTGACAAATTTTAATAAAGGTCACCACCTGTCAACGCTGTGTTGGCATTGAATACTCGCTTCGTAAAATAAAAGATCTGTAAAATATTGCCTTGAATGCGTGTCGGAAGTGTCACATGTGGTCATGTACGTACTGTACTGTGGCATCAACTCAGCGAACAGGAAACAGTTCTGATTATAATGCAGCACACTCCGACCAAGTTATCTGTGCAGGCTGTGATGGCGCTAGTCAGTTACGAGACTACAAACTTTATTAGTCGAACTTTAGTTCTGAATTGTTTCGCCTGAACAGATAACTTGGTGACAATAGCACTGTTACGCAGATTTCATTAGAAATTACTCATGCAATGTAAATAGTTAGTAAGTTTACTACTAACATTAAACCACACTTGATAGAAAGGAAAGTTGCAAGCTGTTATTCAGTAAAGTTTTAATGGAAGAGTTAAGATACTTATAATTAAATATGCCATTAAATAAACCACAGAGAGAAATGTTTAGTACCAAGATTTAAAGAAAAATTTAAAGTAGGTACCCAGTGAAGTTACTTAGGTTGATTTTTAAATCTCTAAATAAAAGATATCTGACGAATAGGGACATTATTAAAAAACCATCTAAATTGTTTACTTTTTTGAACAATTGTGAGTTGTTACATTTTATTAGCCATCTTTTATCTATGAATGAAAAAATCAGCCCAACACAAATATACTAACCACAACCTTACTGTCTTCTCTTCGCACCACCACCGGTACACAGAAACGTTGCTTCAAATAACTGAAAAACGATACTCACAATTCTACGAACCTGCTTTACCACAACCCTATAGATGTGAGCGTAGAACGCCGCGAGCAGTATGCTGGGGGTGACGATCGTAGCGAAGTAGAGGAAGAGAAGGTAGTCATAGCTCATCACGTCGACGAAGTAGCAGCCGCCGTCGGTTTCGTTGTACCATCCAGCTAATGGTAACAGGCCTACCGCAGTGCCAGCTACCCAGCATACCGAGATTATTCCTGAAAATATAAATAAATATGGTATTATAATAAGAGAGGCGTTGGTCTAGTGCGGTAGATACCCTGGGTGCGCTATTAATATCGCTCTTACGGTGAAGGAGTACCGTGGCCGTGTAGCCCCGGCATAGAATAGCGTTACCCCATCTCGCACTGAGGGTGTCGTAAAGACCAATAGGAGGAAAATACAATGAGGCTCTTGGGCTACAAGTGGGATAATAGCGAGCTAACAATATTGATTTTATTTATTGAAAGCATTTTCCAAAAACTAAGTAAGGAAACACTTTACAATATAAAATGTACCTAATCAAGATTATTATTGCTAGTACATTCTAAGGGACATGAAGATAACAAGGATTTTATTATACTAGGAGGAAATGAGACTCCCGATATGTATCTAAATGCGCCGAATACTAAGTGCCTATGTTAAGGCAAGAACTTAAAGTTAATTTTTTCCTGTTCAAGACAACACTCAATGCGAAGAGATAGTCCACGAATCTACTATTTAATGTTTTATTTATTATCCATAATTTAAAAAAGTAATTTCGTATAAAAATATCTTGGTACATGTAGGTATAGATAGTTTGAAATTTTAATTCGTAATGTGCATTAATTATTGTGCATTTTTTGTTATAAATATTTTCTACTTACATACCTAGGTAGGAAGGTACTACAACATACTTAGCAATCACAAACTCGAATATTGTGTAGTTCGATTATTATTTATGAATTTTGAAGGTAATAAAATCAAATAGTTATTTAAAACTATTAAGTACCTACCATAGTTTTTTTAGGGTTTCGTAGTCAAATGACAAAAAACGAACCCCTTACGGACTTTTATTTTTTTATAAAACATGGTAAATATCCCGTTTTAACATATTTTTGTAGTGATAATAACCATGTTTGTGTCAAATCGTATACTAGATATTTTAAAATTAGTTTTGGTTTGAGAATAATTAAAATAAATAAATAAACTAACTACTAGTAAGGTAGTAACTGGTACTACCTGTTTATTTATAGCGACATTCGGATAAAGACAAACACACGGTGAAATCGCGTGCGATGCTACAAGATTTTAAGGTCAAGAACTTGTCTTAGAGTTAATAAACTGCACTAGTCCATTATCACAGTCATGTTACATGCAATTAATTGACTAAATAAGATCAATTGCTGCCCGACCACCCACGGGATTCCACATCACTTCGATTGAATCCATCGTTACTGGCCGTAGCTCTTTATTTTTTTTAGGATAGGCACCTACTTAATAAATCTTTATACCAACGAGTTTTCGTGGTTAGCGCAAGCATAGCCTACTGGCGTGTTCGTGGTTTTTATTTTTAAACCAATGTATAATTGTGGTGCCTTTTCCTCCTCGAAACTTGTATCGCAACAATAAAAATAACAATTATGGTATTTAAACCTACCAATACGTCAATTGCAGCTATAAAAATAAGTAGGTACCTACTTAGAAATCAACTGGAGTTAATTGAATTAATTATTAAGTACAATACAGTGTCATGGAAGACAAGAACTAATTAAAATAAAAATAATTTCACGATGCTGATCTACACTAATATTATAAAGAGAAAAGATGTGTACTTGTGTGTGTGTGTGTCTGTATGTTTGTAATGAATAAACTCAAAAACTACTAGACCGATTTCAAAAATTCTTTCACCAAAAGAAAGCTACATTATCGAGGAGTAACATAGGCTACTTTTGATCTCGATATTACCACGGGATCGGGACTTACGCGGGTAAAACCGCGGGGTGCTGCTTGTAGTCAGTAAAAGTCTTTACAACAACATAATAAAACCACCGTGATTGAAACCGATAAACATTGTATTAAAGAAATGTAAAACCAGATTTGAAGAACACGAAACAAACTGCAGATCACACAATACAAATGTACCTACAAAACCCATGACGAGGCTAAAACCTACAACCTTTAGCGCCGCAAGCGGGTATTCGACCGCTGCTCCACAGAGCTTTCGCTCTCTTCTAAATCATAAAACCTATTAAATGACGTCATGTCATGACGGTTTCCAATAGGTGTTGGTATTCATAACATTGGCAAGTCAAGCGTTCATAAATATTTTGCATGCAAAACGCTTTCAATGGCCTCTTGGAAAAAATATTATGGAATATGAAGACTCAGGCACATCAAATCAATTTCATAGAGGAAGTTTACCTACCCACTAGGTTCTAGGTACCCCCAGAATCACCTGTTCTAGAGGATTCACTGTACACTGAAAAAAAGGATCAACCAACCTAGTTTTGTTATTTGAAAGTTTCGTTGTAGGGAAGTAAACTTTAGTTAAATATAAGCTATCTGTTTAGTAAACAGTCCGAAACTAGTTTTGTAGATTTATATTTGGTAAGCAGTAAGTTAAGTTTTTGTTATTGGTAACTGATTTTACGTAAACTAACTAGCGAGGTTGCAACAACAAAACCATTTTCTACATTATATCTAAACTTTGTGCTTAATATCAATCAACGTGTTTGGTAATTTTTAACAAATTCGTAAAGTAAATAGTAATTAATCAACACATGTCAACAAAGTACAAAACTTTTGTTAAATATTTAATAACCAGTTTTTTTCCTAACAACTTATTGATTGCATCTATCAAAAACAACAGTTTTGTTCTTAATTGGCCAAAAGTTTAGCAAACAAGAACTATGCCTACAGTTTTACAAATCATATTCCTGTGAGGGCTCGCTCATTTATAATCGTGTGCCATTGTTTATTAGATTACAAGCAAGCTTTTTTTACCAGACTGCCGAAGGAGGGTTATTAATTGCTTTTATTCATGGTTTTTGTGAAAAAATTAGTTCGCCAAAGTGCTCAGCTGTTTAGTAACATGACCGAATTCGAACAGGCAGCGATAGTCGAAGCCAACTCCAGCGAGTCAAGGGACCTGGAGGAATATCTAAATTCTTGGGGTCTTGGCATGTACATTGACAAGTTTAAAGGTATGTAATTAATCTATTCTTACTTTTTTACTATTCAGAAATGACGCGTGGTGCATAATAAATATAGCATACAGAAAAATATGTTAACGGGCCCGGGCGGCAAGTTCCAAAGCCAGATTCGGCCGCGGCGCGGCGTTCTTCGTTGTCGTTCGAGTTGTTGGTCTATTATTTAAAAGGTTATGTACGAGTAAATCGAGGTGACTGATCGTTTGCGAAGTAAAAAACCATTATTTGGTACTTACATAGGTAGGTACCTAAATGGGACCTATATCCATACCTAATAATTGTTTCTTACTTCGCAAACGATTAGTCACCTCGATTTACTCGTACATAAAACAATTATTAGGTAAATAGGTACGTAAATGGGACCTATATACCTAATAATTGTTTCCTATAGGTATAATAGTTATTTTTTCTAATTCCAGAACACAGTGTGGACTTGGACACTCTGCAAATTTTGTCAGCAGAAGACATAAAAGAATTAGTGCCAGTGATTGGTCACAGAGCCAAGCTAACGACTCAAATTGCTATGCTAAAAGAGATAATAACAGATGCATTCACAGACAAAAGTACAGTAAGTAGGCACAGTTCAATCAACGTTTATTTTAAGGATAGTTTTATTCTACTTCTACTATTGACTGATATACCTACCTACTCTGTGGTGATATTTTTTCCACCTACTTTGCTAACGGTAATGCGGTTTTTCAGGCAGAAGTCATAAGCATAACAGAGGACACAGACAAGATTTATTTTGTGCTAGACGATGAACCACCGGAGGAGCAACAGATTGCTTCAAGTGACCTTACAAGAGACACCAATAAGGACTGTGTGAGTAGTTGGAGAACATTTAACACCTACTTATATAAAATAAATAAATATTTTTTCAACATTTTACACAGCGCCATCTAGTCTCATGGTAAGCTCATAAGCTTGTATTATGGTGACTAGTCAACGGATATAATACATATATACTTTTTTTTCTTCTAAATACATACTTATAATGCATACAGACACACCCAGACCATACAAATATTTGCTTCTTGACGGAAATCGAACCCGCAGCCTTCTGCATTGCAGGCAGGTTGTTCGCCGGAGCTCGCTACAGAAGTCTTGTTTGATTAAGTTGCCTTATTCTATTTTTAATTTAAGTGCTTAAGCCTGCACTGGGCGTTCATAGAACTATTTATTTAAGAAAAAGACTTCTACAAAAACACAACGTTGGTTCGATCCCGTCTTGCGTCCGCCACGCATTGTGTTTTTGTAGAAGTATTTTTCTTAAATAAATATTTCTAAGTTGCCTTATTGTTTATTTAACTGACAATAATTATCTCTATCTTTATGGGCCTTTTTAGAATTACCTGCGTCATGTTTCATTATTTTTCGTATCAGAGTATCAACTTGCTTAGCTTTGTAACATAAACATTGCAGAATAATGGTGTACATATAGTGTCGGCATTCGTTTGCCATTGATTTTTCTTCATTAAAAATGTTCTTACTATAAGCTAAGCTAGTGTCATAGGATAAAATATGTTTGATATATGTAGATTGAACTGAAGCTATTACAAATATCTTTTTTGACGACGCATTCTATGTAATTTCAGGAATTATATAAATTATTAAGCTCGAGCAACGAAGGAAAAGGCCTTCTTCTACAGTTCCAAGAAAACGGTCTATTGGATAATGCAGCCAGGCGACGACTTTGTAATATAATAATTTGTAATGAGGGTTGTTTATGAGGGCCCATGATAGGTTGTTTTATGTCATACTAGTGTAAGTTTCTTTTGATTTATTTTAAAGCAAAATAAAAGTTTAATTCATATTTCATCACGTTTCGTAGTATTTATTTCTGTCACCCTGATACCCCTAAGTAGTATCATACAGGGTGTAAGAAATGGCATGGCAAAAACTTTACAGACGTGATAAGACCATGAAACAGAACAACTCCCCCAAGGAATGTATGACCCGAAACAATAAAGTTAAAATTTGTAGGCTCCATTTTGTGTAAAGGGGCATACATTTTCACTTGTTTCCAGTCATATGTTCCTTGAGGAAAGTTGTTCGGTTTCGTGGCCTAATCGCATCTGCTTAGTTTTTTGAAGCCGTCCCTAACACCCTGTACGGAGATTGGCTACTAATAACAAAACGGTTTTGTTATATACTAACGAACCGAACCTGTAACCTGTAAGCTACTAATAACAAAACGGTTTTGTTATATACTAACGAACCGAACCTGTAACCTGTAAGCAGACAGTAAAGTAAAACTAAATAAACAGTTTGGTTGCCAGAAAGCAAACTGCACAGACATCGGTAGCGAAACGTTTTGATTATTAACTCAAAACCCTTTATCTACTTTTTACAAATTAGATTGTTAATTTAAAACAACCTGTTAGATTAAAGAAAGTCAAATTGTTAAGTTAATGTAACGAAAAAAGTTAGGCTGCAGGTTACAAAACACAGTTAGACGAACCTGATTTTGTTATTGATAACCAGTAGTTCGCAAGTCCCTAAATTACGGCCTACTGGTAGCCAAATTTTGGTTACTGTTATCCAAAGTTTTTTTTCAGTGAGGTACACACAGCACAGTTGATTTCACCAGCCTATAAAAGAGGGACAATCTGGATTGGGAATCAAAATATCGCCAGCTAAGGGGGCATAATTCTGCCAACAGTAGACCGCTGAACATAATTATCTACTGAACTATACATTAATCTATATAGTTACTTATGTTCAGCGGTTTTAGATCACCATAACTTCAAAAGTTTTAATTGATAACAAACAAACAGTTAAATTTGTATTTCGAATACACACTGAATTTCGTTTGGCTGTCTTATTTACCCGCCCACGACAAAACGAGGCGTTTATGCATTTAGGGTTGTTTGTTTATGCGCAATCGAATGTTCCAATATATCTCAAAAACGGCTCGACCGATTTATCCATAGAATCTATTTACCTACTTTGTTTCTGTCGCGACGAGTCCTTATTTTTCCTTTTTAGGGTCCGTTCACACAGACCGGCTCGGAGAGGAGAGCAGATTTTTTATCACGTTTAAAACAGAGTTTTGAGTTATTGTAAAAAGGTTTATTTTTACATCTCACTTATTCAAGGATTGCTCTCAATCTCAATAATAAAAGAAGTGACATGTAAAAATAAACCTTATTACAATAACTCAAAACTCTGTTTTAAACGTGATAAAAAATCTGCTCTCCTCTCCGAGCCGGTCTGTGTGAACGGACCCTAAAAAGGAAAAATAAGGACTCGTCGCGACAGAAACAAAGTAGGTAAATAGATTCTATGGATAAATCGGTCGAGCCGTTTTTGAGATATATTGGAACATTCGATTGGAGCGTCCACCTTTCGGCATCGTACGCACCGGACGCATCGCATCAAACTGATCGTAATATGCTTTGTATAGACAGTCACAGAAGTGCGTCCACCAATCCGCATCGTACGGATCGCTCGAATCTGCTACTTTCTATACAAAAATAATACGATCTGTTTGATGCGATCCGTTCGATGCGTACGATGCCGAAAGGTGGACGCTTAGCTTAAAACGCCTTTTTTCTTGCAACGATTAGATTCCTATTTAATATTATTAATGACGTAAATTCTTGGCAATTATCGTTATTTATTAGTGAGGTATATCCTGGTATATAATAGTCGTATTTTCAATGTGTAATGAATGAATGAATTTAACACGCTATGTAACTAACTATGTGAAAGATGTTTAGTTTTTAGTAATGTTATAATTAAAATAACACAACGTGCAGTGTGCAGCTTGCAAAGAGCACACTAACACTAGTAATGTGTCGGGACTAAAAACTAAACATACCTAGTTGTTATGAAGGAAAAGTTACGCCTAATTCAATCGATTATCACGCTATGTAGTTAATCTATACCTACTTATAATGTCGCTTGCTGACTAAGAGCGGACAATCCTACAGCTACCAACCTCAGATCATAGAAGATGTCCCATTAAAACTGATGTTCGAACTGACTTTATTATCGCCGAGACCCGCCTATTAAGTTCACTGACATTGCGCTCTTCGAATATTATGTATTCTGCGACTTTAACCACTTGTTGATACGGAAAAGCAATGGTTTTTAGGGATCTGTAGCCAAATGGCAAAAAACGGAACCCTTATTTATAATCAGGTCAAAGAGAGATCACCGCTCGTGCGAGCGTATGCAGACGACCAAAAGACACGAAACGTCCACTTCTGTCCCCTTCGACTCGGAAAACCAAGCTCAAAGTAATAGGTAAATCTTATTGGTAGCTGCACATTCGAGAAGACTGAAGCCTTTTTAAAACGCTTGGTCTAAAATTTAGATGGGTACCCATACTTTTATGAGACTGGAGGATGGAATTTTTGTTGTGTTCTTGGGTTCTATGTTTGTGATCTTGCAATGTGATCTTCTCTTTACTGAATATGTTTTTATTACGTATAACTAGTTAGTAAGTGCTTAGGTACTTTATTACTTTTAGACACGAAGCCTAATTTAAGCTCAAATTGTCCGATATCTTTAATTTAATGAATCACCGATATCTACGATACAGGCTCTTTGTAATTGTGGACTATTCAATAAAGTTATTCTATGCTTATGTTATGTTTAAGAGTTATGTTTCATACCAATGTAGATCGTGACCAAATTGACTAGCAGAGATAAAAAGAAAGGTTTTGTATAGGAATTCCAACGGGTTATGGCCTATAGTCAAAGACATTTACTTTAATAAGTTTAATCTCTTTGGCTCATAATATGAGGCGAGTTAATCCGTTTGATGTACCTACATATTACTCACTTGAGCCGTCACCAGTTGATCACATCCATCATGGCGTCCTAATTGTTGCCCACAGCCATGGATTGTGCTAAAATTAATATGTCCTCGGATCAGTGTACTGTAAGAGAACAATACGCAACCTTGTTTCATTTTTATTTATCCTGATTGCGTGGGAAAGCAGTTTTGAATTATTGTGAAACTGAAAAGTTACTATTTTCTATAAATTATATTTCAAATACCTACTACATGACTCGAAATAAATATTGATTTCTTTCCAATTTAAAAAGTTTGTGTTGTAATATTTGTTTTCCGAATAAAATTAAATAAGACAGCAAAACACTTGTCCCCGGCTGGAATCGAACCCGCAATCTTCTGCTTTACAGCTCGGTATTCGAACAGCGCGTCCGGCCCGTCTTTTAATGTTACCTTTCCTGCACAATAAAGGAGGAAAATAGATGCAAATAAAAATAACTGATCCTTTGTCTTGCTCTTGTGAGCGATAATCATCGTCAGCGAAAACGTGATAAAAACTGAGGCCTCACATAGGGTCGTTTCTGAATATACGGATAATGTTAGATTTCTAATATCATATTTGTTCGATACGTCCGTGTCGTTGTCATGCATTTCACATGCATCTAATTATTAGCTATGCTAACAACTTATTTAGTACCTATTATTGTGTAGGTTATTTGGGTACGCAGGTAGTATAGGCAGGTATAGGCAGGCAATATTATCGAAGTTACTAAGTCTTTGTGTTAGAAGGAAATTCCGAGATTTAATCACTTAGGTACGATTTAAGCTTTTTCCTTATTCATAAATCAAGACAAAAAGGTCAGCAATACCTAACTATGCTGATTTTCTTAGAAAAGGCTTAGTTTTTTTTAGATTTTATTAGATTCATACAAGTATTGAAAAAAAAAGATGTCCGTACTTATACAACTCGCATGCCAGTTATTCGTGCCAATTCTGCCCACCAAAAGAAAACGAACGGTTCGTGCGAAAAAATACGTATGAATAACGAAATCTGAAACATGTTATGTGATAGATAATGAAGATAACCTAGTATTTTTGATACATTTTATCCTACATTACGATTAGATAAAAATAAATAAAGATAAAAACCTCCTCCTTTTTTGAAGTCTTTAAAAATAGAAATTTTTAATCTATACTCAGGTAATTTTTAATAATTTTTTAATGCCATAATTTTTTAATTTCAGAATATAAATTGACGTTTTGACTCATTGAATTTAACATTTTTTTCTTCAGGAATATGAGTCAAATCGTAGTATAAAATAAAATCAAAGTAGGTATTTACTTCTTTTTTTAATTTGTCCAATCCTATGATTGGACACAACGTCCTAAAGAAAAAACGTCAAATACAAAGAAACAAAACGTCAGATCTTAGTCTGAAATTAAAAAACGAAGTATAGGTCGGGATATTATATACCTAATTACTCTATTGTTCATATACCTAGTTTAATATAAAATATGACTATTTTTTCTTAATCTCTACGATGATCCCGCTTTCCCTAATCAATTAGTTAACTAAATATCAAGTTGTAAACAAGTCATGTACCTACTATTTATTCATCATCCATCAAGACGTTCTCACAATTTGAATAACATCTCTAAACCTACCTACAGTAACTTCAGTCAGAAATGTTTGTAAAATTTCAAAAGCCTATAGACAATTCAACAATCTATATCTATAAAATGTTTTGTCCTGAGGGACTGGGTGAATCAACGCACAGCCTAAACCGCTGATACTAGAGAGTGAACCGCAAATAGAAAAGACTGAAACTTGAAGAGTGTGTTCTTCATGATGGAGACTAACGCAGGTGGAACCGCGGGACTAGTAACTATTACGAGTATATGCCTTCACTAAAGAACGTTGTTTTTTTGCATTCCTACGAGGAAAAAAACTGATTTTGTTGCTGCATTCCCTATTGTATTACTAAAAAAACCTATAACAATCTTTTACTGTCCATGTTTTCATAAAATTGTTGTTTAGAATTTTGGAGTCAGGGGACAAAACTATTGTAGTATTGGTTCTGGTTATTCCAGACCAGAATATATTACATTCTACCACCTACTCAGTTGTTATTCTGACAATTTCCAGAATGTGTCATTGTCAGTAACAAAGGTGTAAATAGGTACCCATTTCGATTTGCAGTATTGAGTTGCTTGGAATTAACAGTTTCCTTTTCTGTCATATTAACTGCTGTTCAAACAATAGGCCATTTGTTTCACATATTGAATGTCATACAGATAACAAGCATTGGACATGTAAATGTTGGCGCACACGAGCGACATGCCACGCTACAAAACGTCGCCACTTGAAGCTAGAAACAATTAACAACTAGCATCTAAAGTGTGGCTTCAAATGGCGGTGTTTTGTGGCTCGTGTACGCCGCTAATGTCGTTTTTTTCTACAACAATTTATTTCTAGAAAACCTACATGAGCGTTATCATTAATTAAACAAACAGTTAATGGAAACGAGCATAACAATTAAATAGATATTTATTTATCACAGTAAGTTCCACTCACAGAAGTACTTAGCTTTTTTGATGTAATAAATACGATTTTAACTAACAATAGACGTTCAAATTGTGATGAAAAACTATTATAAAACATATGAAAATACTGTTCCGCGCATTCTTTAACATAGTGAAACATGAACACAACATAACTTAATTTAAATTTCTTAATAGACTAACAGTACGGCAGATACAACTGCTAATATCGTGTAAACAGGCATATTTCGAACCGCAGAGTTCTTTTTTAATGATTGAGTCGCGTACGTCTGCAGTAGGCCGCATGGTACACCTTTCCTCATGTTTGAACTTGGAGTGTTTCTTATGACATAGCATTTCATCCCTGGAGTTACGTCGATTGGTTTGCCTTTCACGTCTAGAGCATTGGTGACAGTTGTATTTGTACTGGTGGTAGTCACCATCACAGACGACGATGTCATGCCGTTCGAAGCAGTTGCCGCTGGGTCGGTCATGTTCGCTGTACCGTTCACAGACGTCCCATTCAACAGTACCAAAGTCCCGTTAGGATTCATTGTATATTCGATCTGGGGTGTAGGTGACACCTCCCCATTAGTCGAATTCACTATTGTTGTATTCGTCACGGTTGTAACGACACTAGTCTGGTTAGTACCGCCGCCATTTTGCGATTTCTCTTGTTCCGCTTGGAAAATGAAACTGGTTATCAATTGGCAATCGATTTTTGTTTCCTCGTAGTCGCCGTTGTCTTTTTTCACCCCGAATTTGCACACTTCGCCAGGTTGAGATTTGTAGTTGGAATTGGAATTACCACCTGAATTGTGAACTGCGGCGTAAGTGGCTACTCCTAAGGTTCCAAGATTTAAAAGAGCTAATCCAGCGAGTAGAGTTCCGTATTTGCTGCCAGAATCCTTGTATTGGTAGACATAGTTCGGTGGAGTACCGTGGTACACCGGGTAGTTCATCGGTGCACCGCCGTGTGTGGGAGTGTATCTGATTTGCTGAGGCGGACTGTAGTTATAGTTGTGAACATTTGTCGTGTGGCTTGTATGAGTATTGTGAACATTCGTCTTTCCTGGATAGCTTGGATTACTGTTGCCTGATAATCCTCCTGACGAAGGGTACCCATGACTGCCTGATGGGTGTGCATGTGTACCTTGTGATGAAGGGTATCCGTGGCTACCTCCTGAAGCTGGTCGGTATCCGTTGCTGTTGCCTGACAATCCGCCGTTGGACGATGGGTAACCGTGGTTGTTTCCAGAAAGTCCTCCGCGACTTGGTGGGTAGGAATGGCTGCCTCCGCCGGAGAGACCTCCGGATTTTGGATAACTATGGCCGCCTCCTCTTCCGAAACCTCTAGCTGCACTCACATCTTGCGTAAAAGCAAACACTAATAATGTACAAAGGAACAAACACCAACTTTTAGTCATTTTTGAATCGTTATCAAAACAAACAAACTAATACGCGTCCACTACTGATAATCTTGCGCATCCAACTGAAGTTGAATGCGTTACAATCAATAACCTGGCACAGCTACGCTGTTGTACGAACCTCATGGCTAACTCGTGAGTCGTATTTCACTTTTGTGTTGCCATCTTACAAATTATAATTCCACATATTTTATTTATTAATTTATTCTGTTTCCGTAGTTGGCACAAGTAGCTAAGCAGTAAACAACTCAAGTTAAGTAGCCTTTTTTTGTTTTTAATTACTTTGTGAACGATGATATTAAAATGGAATTGTGTTCCTTATCGATAATTACAATCAAACCTCGTAAACTTGATCATAACATTTTAGGGGTTGTTATTAAATTAAATACCTTCTACAAACATATTTTTTTTTTGCTTTAAATTTGTGATCAAATATCTCTGGAGCTGAGGAACCTACAAATCTTATGATTATTAGTAGGTCTCGATTACAGGGTTTATTTTTTGAAGAAAATTACATAAAATGAAAGAAATCAACCGAGGCAACACTTGGAATAGCCACCATCTCATTCTAGAGATACAAAAACTAATATAACTTGTTATTATTGTTTTTATTTTACTTTAAAATAATATTTCCAGAAATTTAACGCTGATCGCTGGTTTTTACGCCTAATTAATAAATAACATTGACCTCTAGGTTATCTGGAGTTTGATAATTATTATTTACTAGCTGCGCCCTGCGGTTTCACCCGCATAAGTCGCGATCCCGCGGGAATATCGGAATAAAATATAGCCTATGTGTTATTCTAGGTCTCCAGCTCTGTATATTCCATTGCAATCGATTCAGTAGTTTTTGCGTGAAAGAGTAACAAAGTCACAGACATACATACATACAAACTTTCGCGATTATAATATTAGTAGGTATAGTAGGAAGTAGGATTAGTCAAGCTTGCATTATGAACGCTTGGCAAACAGTTGATAAATATATGTAGGTAGGTACCTAATTGTTGAGTTTAGTACTTGTACTGTTTATGTATTCTGTGGTTTAGGTAAATTTGTTAATAAATTTATGTGGTAGTTTATCAGACGGGAAAACCAGTCGATAAGCAAAAATAATATGATATAGGTACATAATATATTTTAAATTATTTAAAGGCGAATCCAATTTTCAATTATATTAATAGTTAATTTTTACGTTCGATTTCATGTTAAAAAAACAAACTGTATTAAGGGAGTGAGTAATGTGAAATGACGATCTTAGATACAATTTTTACACGAGAAAATAAGCCACATATTACCTATTTTTAATGTTTATAAATTACCATTATTACAATAAAAAAACACAATGTTTCGTGTAATTATCCACTAAAATCAATTTATTTTCAAATCTTTGCGTATAACTGAGTCAAAAATTTAATACCTATCTATATATACAGGGTGAACCATTTAAATGGGCCTTCAGGGGGATATCCTAAACTATAGAAGATAGCAAAAAATGCTGAAAGGAGTTGCGTCCCCGATTTTGATAAAAACTAAAATGGCATTATTAGATTTTTGAAAAATTTATTACCCTAGCCAGGAATCGAACCTTGTCTTTTTGCAAAAAAATAAACATCCTATATTATTGTACCGATCGATAGTGTTGCTGATAAAGATCAAATCCTGGAAACAAACATAATATAGTAAATCAAGACAAATGCCTATTTTTTAATAAAAATATTTAATTACACCAAAAACTAATCTAACAGTGATATCCATCACTACTTTCAACAAGTATCAAAGCTTATGCTTTGTACTGTGGACGAAAATTTTAAAATTAGAACATGATCTGTAATGGTGATAAATACTAGTACAGTCATTCAAATCGAGTAGGTCGTGGTAATAGGTACGGGGAACGCTCGAGTACTTGTACCAAATACTTGAGTGTTCCATATTTTTGTTCAAAAATAGCCATTTCTCTCGATTTACCACACTATGTTTGTTTCTAGGATTTGATCTTTATCAGCAACCTATCGATCGGTATAAAAATATAGGATGTTTATTTTTTTGCAAAAAGACAAGGCTATTCCTCGCTGGCAGGCTGGCTCGATTCCTGGCTAGGGTAATAAATTTTTCAAAAATCTTATAATGCCATTTTAGTTTTTATCAAAATCGGGGACGCAACTCCTTTCAGCATTTTTCGCTATCTTCTATAGTTTAGGATATCCCCCTGAAGGCCCATTTAAATGGTTCACCCTGTATAAAAGCGAATATATAGTATAAAACTACTCAGGGACTCTTCTTAGTGCTTTGATAAAAATAATGTACATTTTACGAGTAATCATCGTTTTTTTTTCATACAATTCTATCCAACCGGAAAATGACAGATAATTACCATCTATCGCCGTCTTATAGGGAGAAATCATAACCTGGCAACTTTATTTGTTTGAACTAAGAACGAGACAGATTGCTTTCACATTCCGTCTGCGCGCGAGTTGCGTTGCGGTAACCTGCTATTCTACTGTGTGAGGGGAACACCAATGACGTAGGGGTTGCATTGCAACAGAATTGTTCGTTGAATCATAGTGACGTCATCAGCAGCTGATGAATCTATTACACATACCCCAAATGTACCTACCCATTCGCTCTAGCGAATTTAGTGCGTGATGGATGACAATAAAGATGAGTAATGCTAAAAGATAATTAGTTTTTGTAACAAATTCCTAGAAATATAACGAGATACCAAATCTTGAAAATTTGGATATTAAGTACACCTAGGTAGTTTAAATTGGTACTTCCACTAAAATACATCTGAATATAGGTTCATCATATTTTGCATGCTGTGTCGCCCGGTCATAGAATAGGGCTCTTCTCCCCATCTCTTGTGTCGTAAAAGACGACTAAGGGATCTGGGGATTCAAGACTAGTGAACATAGAGTTCTTTCCGCGCGGTGGCGGGTAAACTACTTGGTCCCAAAGAGGGCTAGTTAAGTGTCAGGGAGGCGAGCTGGCCGTACCCACTGTGCCGATCCCAAATAATTTGAGATAAGGGCGGATAGAAGAAGATATGTTCATAATATTTTGAACCTAATCACTACCCAATCTATGAATGCAGGTGTACCTATTAAAAATTAACAGACATTTTTTTTTTGAGATAATAATAACTACGATCACAAATCACGAAACTATTAGGTAATAACGTTACAATAGATTATCTTGCCATTTTCCTGTTGTGTCGTGCTGAACACGTGAGCCATAATATGTATTTCTCAACATACTTGTAAGTAAGCAATATACTGCATTCTGAGGAGGTATTCTGCTCATCATTTCGAAAATCGTCATCAGATCATAACAACATTTTTATGGAACCAACTTTGAGCTTGAGCCAACCATTACCTTCTAACTAGAAATCAGAATAATCACCTTAATCGGCCAAACAAATAATAAAAAAAATAGTAAGAACATCACCTTCAGTTTTTGGTTTCAGTTTTTGGGAAATCAGTTTAATGCAACAACATATTGCAACCATAATATTCTTTTAGACCCAGGCTACAGGGCCCTTAGGGCCCAGTAACTCTGTAATATGCGCAAGAAATAAAAAATATAATATATCCTGGGCCATATTCCTGGCCCGAGAGAGGCCAGGACCAAAAGAAACTGGCCAGGGCCCTTCGGGCCAATATGGCTACGGTATCCCCTGCCCATCGTCAAACGCGACCAAAAGGGGTTTCACGGAGGCTTCGGCCGCGGCTTGTTCAGTCGTGGGGCGCTAAGCGGATCGTCCGTGTCCCGATGAGTTAGGTGGCGAATGGGCCTCTTCAAAACTGGGGCCAGGGCAAATTTTTGGTGGCGTCGACTGGGCCCAAATCCTAAAGCAAACGTGGACCCAGTCGACGCCACCAAAAATTTGTTGTGGCGACTGGGCCCCGGTTCCAGTTTTGAAGGGGCCCATTCGCCACCTAACTCGTCCCAATACGTTTATTTGTCACATATCATCAGGTGACGCTCATCTATTTTGTTTTAGAATAATACACCGACCATTTTCGTATGATTAGGCACTTCATTTCTCATTTCTCTTTTGCGACGGGAACAATGCTTTAATTTGATAGTCTAAACAAACGATTCTATAAAATGGATAATCGACTAAATATTGTATTTTGCTATTTCACGACCTATTAAGTGTGAAAATGTTTGTTTAATGTTTTAAGTTTCAGAATTAACGTTAGCTAGTTATCAAGCTCCTTGGCCTAATAGTATTTTAGATTAACATTATTATGTACTTTGGTATCTAATTTATTATGCAGTTTATATGATAAAGAGGATTTCATTTTAACTAGAAGAGCCTCGCGGTTTCAGCCGCATAAGTCCTGATCCCGCGGGAATATCGGGATAAAGTAGCCCATATGTACAGTCTAGATATAGGTCTAGATCTCCAGCTATCTATCTTTCAAGTTTCATCGCAGTCGGTTGATAAGTTTTTGCGAAAAGGAGTAACAAAGTCACATACATACATACTTGCAAAACTTTCGCGTTTATAATATTAGTAGGAAGTGCTTCCTGCACTTGGATGACTGGTGTAGTGCAGTGAAAGTTCATAATTTAATTACGACAGAACAGGCTGCTGTGGCGTAATTGGCAAGCGCAGTGCACAGAATGTAAAGGTTACACCTGTAACCTGGTTCCAAATATTTTCAGCCTACAGGTCTTGAACCTTCAAGACCTGTAGGCTGAAATTTTTGGAAATCATTTATTTACAAAACCAAGTATTATTTTCTGTAATCCGCTTTTTTTCTTCTAAAGCACATTACTAACGTAATTCATTTGAAACAGGTGACTAAATTTTGTTTTCAGGTTTTACTTATCCTGCAGCTACAATAGGAGCTATCTACATTGCTTAAACGAAAGTAGGTATGTAAGAAAAGAAATCTCTCACTTGGCATTAATTTACAATTTAGAAATGAAACTAGCGAGTTAGCAAATCAAATTCAATGTTGGTAGGTAGGTACTTTTGGAAATAGCAAAACCTAAATAATGCAGAAAAAAAACTGAATGAACAAAATACAGTAAATTTAAATGTTATGGCAAATATGGCAATATCTATACTAATGTTATGAAGAGGAAAGATTTATTTGTTTGTAACGCATAGGCTACGAAACTACTGGACCGATTTTAGAACATCAATCACTAGTAGAAAGCTACACTATCGAAGAGTAACATAGGCTATTTTTGATCCCGATATTCCCTCGATAACTGAAACCACGGGACGCAGCCAGTATTTAATATTATTCGCCCCGTTAACAAAACTTTAATTGAACTAGTCAAGCATTTATATTTGTTGATGAAGTTAATTAATATAAAATTACTAAATTGCACTACAGCCCCTCGTTCAACAGATGACATCATTTTGTAGCTTGTGAATTAAAATATTGGATACAGTGTTTTTGTATAGGTATGTTACGGTCAAAACTTAAAAGCGGTCAAAACGAGTTCTGTCCAATGATTTTCAGTCAAAACTAGTTTTATCTGACGCCTTTGCCACGGATCGGTATGGTTCAAATTAGTGTTGTGTTCACAACTAATTTGAACCCATGCATGTGTACGAATGCGCAAGCGCATAAAGGTTTCTTTTTACAGTTCCGGAGTCTCAGTAACAGGATCCTATTACTGAGACTCCGCTGTCTGTCACCATCACCTAGCTGTATCTTATGTACCGTGATAGTTAAACGGTTGACATTTTCACAGATGATGTTTTTCTGTAGCCGCTATAACATCAAATCCTAAAAACAAAATAAATAATATTAAAGTGGTGATCCCATACAATAAACATGACTTTAAAATTTTATTCAGGTTAGTCAGTTCAGTCAGGCCAGGTGAGTTAGGTTCAGGGCAAAATTAGTTTTGACTGTTTTTTTTTCAGGCAAGACTAGTTTGGACCGCTTTCGAACTTTGGCTGCAACATACATAAACTAAATATAATACCTACCTAATAAAATACAAATGACTTAGGTACAAAAGAAATTTGTCTATGTATACCTAGTATAAGTATCATGTATACCTACTCTATAAGATTTTTTATGTAAAATAATTTAAGTAGGTACATAAGAAAATGCCTAGGTAAATAACTACGAGAGTAGATATCAGGGATAATATAAAAATGAAACAAGATAAGTATATTATATTTATAACTTATTATTTTTTTATTAATTTATGTGTAATACCTACCTAATCGGTCTACTTTACCTCAATTAAAATTACATAAATGCTTTACAATTTAACTTAAATACAACACAACTCATTAGATATAACACTAAGTTACATACATTTTTCCTGTTGACAAAATGTTAACGGGCTGTTTTGAGTACAGACATAATTAAATAATTGTTATAATTACGGACATAGTAAAATGAGTATTTCAAATCCATATAATTTTAAATTAGATTAAACCGCAATAAAGATTGACGCCCACCATGGGGGTTTTTGAAGCCAACTTTTCAATGTTCCTCTTTCAGGCAACAATGGCGGGTCTTTCTTTGGGACAGGCTTTCTGGAATACTCCATCAGTACTTTGCATTCGACAGTGTTTCGGAAATGAGCTTCGTTAGTTCTTATATCGACAGCACACTCAGTTTTAGAAGGATCCAAATGTGTTCCTGTGGCTTTAAGTGGATCATTAATTATATTGTTGCTGTTCGTTTCATTGCAAACAGTGATGTTAATAAATGTCTCATCTGGCTTAATTATTGTTACATTTGTTATAATGGCAGTACCGTTCACGCTTGTTGATTCGTATCTCATTGTTTTATTTGCTCGTTCAATATTTGGATCCTTTTTAACTGGAGCTGCGGTAGTACTGGTTGTTGATGGTAGATTAAGGTTGGACATTAGTTTATTTAATGTAGTATTGGCTGGATCATTGGTAGCCGCGTCTAGTTTGTTGAAGAAATCTATGTTACTTGGTGTTAGAAGTATGTTCATTGAGAGACCATTAGCTCGTTCAACATTAGCCAACAACCGCTTGGAAGAGTCATCTGTAGAATTAGATACTGAACTTGACACGTTTGTAGCAGTATTATTAGAACCAGTAACGTTACCACTATTTAAAATTACGCTGGGTAATGTATTATTGTTCAAAAGACCGTTCAAGTCCGTGGTATTTGCTGAGTTTGATGCAGTAACATTGGTAGATGACACATTTAATAAGTTTTTATCTGCTATTCCGTTAGATGAGGATGTATTGCTTGAAGTCGAATTTGTATGTTGTTTAATCACAGTGACGTTAGACGTGCAAACCCTTTGAATTTCTACTTTTTTACTGTCCTGTGTAAAAGTAGAAACGATTTCACAGGGCACTTTCAATACACTCGTTTTTCCATTTTCTTTAACGATTAATGAGCAAACTGCTTCTTTCTCAGGTGGTGATCCAGACCTATAACTACTGCCCGATGAATAATATCTGTTTCTGTAATAATCATCGTGATAATAATGGTTGTGGTAGTTATTGTGTGATCTGCCGAGATCGTACAAAGCTAATCCTGTCAGTAGATCACCATACCGGCTTCCAGAGTCTCTGTATTGCGTGACGTACACATGTTGAGGTGCACTATAGTAATTAGTGTGGTGTACATACGATCCAGGGTGGTAACTGTTTGATCCGTAGCCAGTGTTTGTATGGTATGTATTTGTTGGGTGATACGTATCGTGAGGTCTATAGTTGTTATTTGATCCCGTATTATGAGTCCCACTGTTGTAGGTGTGACTTCCACCCGAAGAAGAAGATGGTCTGTAGTTACTCGAACTTGATCCTGACCCAGTACCTGACAATCCAGTTGATGAAGGGTAACTCGGTTTGTAACTAGATCCAGAACCCGATAGCCCGGTGGATGATGGGTAGCTAGGCTTATAGCTGGATCCAGAACCTGATAATCCTGTGGATGCGGGGTAGCTAGGTTTGTAACTGGATCCAGAACCTGATAGTCCTGTGGATGCGGGGTAGCTAGGTTTATAGCTGGATCCAGAACCTGATAATCCAGTTGACGCAGGGTAGCTAGGTTTGTAGCTGGATCCAGAACCTGATAATCCAGTTGACGCAGGGTAGCTAGGTTTGTAGCTGGATCCAGAACCTGATAATCCAGTTGACGCAGGGTAGCTAGGTTTATAACTAGATCCACTTGAGCTCCATGAGGACCCCGTGTTCCACGAAGACGATGGTTTGTAGCTGGAACCACTTGAACTCCAAGAACTCGATGGTTTGTAACTAGATCCGCTTGAACCCCAAGAACTTGAGCTTGACCGGCCTGATGAGCCCCATGACTTGCCCCAACCACCACCGCTACTCCGGCTCCCTCCGCGGCCTCGCCCGCAATCACATAAATAAATTAAGCACAAAAACAAAAGTCCGAATACAAGTTTGTTCCTCATCGCGTTGACGTCAGCACGCTGCGAGCGCGCGAACTCGTTTAAGCTGGCGCTTCGTGATTGATTCAATATAAACAATTTCAAAATTGATAGTGTATGCGTGCGTATGTTACTTCCACTTCTCGGGAATACCTACATTCATAATTATAAGTCAGTCCTTCTGACCCCAGATAAATGCGATGTAAACAAGTTTATTTGGTATTCCACTAACTTAATAAGTTAAAAACAGATCCCTGTTTGTAAGATTAGATTTTATTTAATGGTGCTATTATGTTACTTAATTTTTCACCTTAAAACATTTCCGTAATTATTGTTTCAAAGCTTATTTATATTTTGTGGAACAGTTTAAGGAATTTTAAGGGACAGCAGAACTTAGTATTTTTAGACCCAACTCAAAAATTACATTAATATTCTACTCAGTAAATCAAAAACTTTCTAACTTTCTTTATAAGGATATATAGTCCATAAAGACGTGTAGGTCTGCTGCTTACATTTATCAAAAATATAAAATGTGATACCTATTTAAAATTAATTTAATTTTAATAAATTATATACGATTGACTTGAAGACGCTGAGTTTATTTACGTTGATTTTTTTATTCTTTATTTTCAGCTTTTCATTCTAGCTGCATCCCAGAATTTCACTATGGGGACATATCCTGACCACATTACGTATTTTAACTTTCATTAAAAAAATCCGGATCTTTTATTCTTACAGAAACTCCGGCTCCGGTTTAAAACTCAATGATTGGTAAACCTAAACATAAGTAGTTTTAGGTTTTATTTTATTTTTGAATCAATTATAATTTTGATCGACTAAGGTTTTGACTGTGACATACTCGTATCTTACACTATTTTTATTACTACTTTCGAAACGAGATGAAATCGTTTTGTTTGAAATAAATAACCACTGCTGAACCAACTTTAATAAAACTAAATATAAGGACATACACATTGAATCCTTCAGAGTACCTAACATTAATGCTACCTTTTACCCCGATATTCCCGCTGAATCGGAACTTACGCGGGTAAAACCGCATATCACAGCTAGTGCTATACAAAAATCTTACATCTATCTACCTAGATATAATAATAATATGATTAAGAAGCTAAATCGTAGAGCAGAGGTACCTAGGTAACAATAACAATGAGTTGTAAATAGCGTTCTAGTAATCTAATATGATAAGTATTCAAGCTGTAATATCTCGTGAAGGCGACGCTTCCATCACGCTGCCCTGCCCCTGCGCCATTCTGCATCGCTTTTTGTAGCGGAGCGATACAATGCCTCGACAATCATTTAGTTACAATCATGACGTCGCCACAGAACCACATTTAAAATGTTACTCAAACTTTTATTATCGTGTACATTTCTATTGAAAGTGTCTGCCGTGAACGTAACAGAGAAACCGAAATTTGTTTTCACCGCGATCCCCGTGCCTCTAGAATTGCCGACCCGAAACGATCGCGCCGAACAGTGCTGGATCAGAATTGAGGATGTTGAAATTACGGAGACTATGGTGGTGTACTGCACTATAGCTCGCAAGTTCCTAAGTTACTACATTTACGACTACAACTACAGGATGATGAAGAAAGACGATATCGAAGTTGGCTTATGGTACGAGAAACCTCTTGGGGAAAGAGATCCAGCGTACGGATTGCCGGGGAAAGTTAAGGGTGTATCTGAAAATAAAAGCCTTACGGATTATCGTGTTACCACTGTTATGGACCCCACATTGCGTACGAGGATCTATGTGACACAAAATGCGGTCTGTAGACTTATCATGTACAGTAGAGAAGGGATAACGAATTATATTGTCGACTGTGCTACACTTTTATACTTTGTTAACGTACATAATGGTGCTTCGATATTTTCCTGTGCACATCTAGTCTTGTACTTTGGGCTTTTCCTTGTTTATTACAGCGTGTAATTGAGTTTGTTATTTCTGATTAATTTATTAAAATTTACAGTATTAATTGTTTGATAAGGTATTTATTAGGAATTCATTGTGGTTTTACGATATGTGTTCCAGAGGAGGTAGGTATATGGTTTTCCCATTAGGTACGTGTTTGTTGTGTACTTATTCGATTTTTTATTAATAACACACATTCCACTACGCACTGTGACCTTTTATAAATATAGTTTTCAATAGATATTGCTCTTAGTATGAGAAGGTCAGCTCTTGACCGATAAAGGAAATAAAATAGAAATCAATAGAATGTAATTTAATAGGAAGCAAGTAGCGGAAATATTATGAGGGGTGGAGTATGACTTTTTACACAATAATAGAATCAAAAGGCGCGTTCCTACTACGAGCGGGGCAGAGTTCTTAAGAGGAAAGTCTACCTATTATTTTCTCCATACAAACTTTACGAACGTAGTCGACTGTTTCCTTCCTGCAGATAAAGACATTAGAGAAAAAATGTTTATGCCATTAAAACTATATAAGCAATGACCCCACGTTTTGATTTTTTTCGTATTCTAATATTTCTAAAAAAAACGTAGGAGCACGGTCATGGAAGATATGTTTTATGGCGTAAACATATTGTCTCTAATCCCTTTATCCAGGGAAGAAACCGTCGACTACGTTTGTATGGAGAAAGAGTAGGTAGACTTTCCTCTTAATATGTCAGTTTAACTTCCTACGATAGTGTTCATAGCGCGAAAGAGTCATATGACCACGAAAACTAATGTTGTCTGTTATCTTTCAATCTTTAGATAAAATACATGTCAAATTGTCAATAAACAATACTTGCAAAACTGTTAAAATTTGTTTTTTTTTAATTTGAAAGTTTATGCCAGATAGGTATCTATAGATAGAACATTATTGACCCTGACTATAGGGTTATTTCGTTTTAGATAGTGGGTTCGTCATAAGGCCTCTATTTCGAAAAACAATTTACCTGAAGGGAATTTATTTTTTTACAATCCCAAGTCAATTCTCAAGTCATGATTAAAAAGAAAATGAAATTAGATAAACATAATTTCGTTTCCTTTTATTTAATTTTTAAAAACCTAAATCTATTATAAAAAAATCTTCTTCTTCTTTTCGTATAGTGGTGTGGCTCACCACTATAGTAGTGTTAGGAGTTTTCATATCGCCCTAAGGCCTCTAACTTGACCTAACGACTGCTATCTGAGATAACAACCGGGACCAACTGCCGAACGTGCCTTCCGAAGCACGGAGGAGCTTGAGAAAATGATTTTTGCCACGCAAATAATTATTATCCAAGTATGTAACGAAAAATCAATAACATACAAAAACCATAGCTGGGCTCGTTAATCCGTTAATTAACGAAGTTAACAATTTGATTAACGGATTAACTTTTAAGTGATCTCTTTAAAATGTTAACGGACACGTTAACTTGCGTTAATTCTTCCGAAATGTAACGCTATAAAGAAGCTAATAATTTTTTTAGCGGATTAACGATTAACGAAGTTAACTATTTGATTAACGGTGCCCAGCTATGACAAAGACCAGTAACAATATTATGTGTAGGTATAAATGACGACCTCGGTGGCGCGTCGTGCGAAAGCGCGACTGCAATACAGGAGGTTGCGGGTTCGATTCCCGCCGGGTGCAAGTATTTATGCTTAAAAAATAAATATTTGTGTCTGGTCTGGGTGTCCCTCTATGTATAATATGTATGTATTTACAAAAGAAAAATAAATATAAGTATTATATCCGTTGTCTAGTCACCGTAACACAAGCTTAGTCGCTTACCACGGGGCTAGATGGCGCTGTGTGTTGTTCGGAGAATTTATTTATCTACTATATAAAAATAAGTCGGGCTTTCCTTCCTGACGCTATAACTCGAGAACGCACGAACCGATTTCGATAATTCTTTTTTTGTTGTGTTTGCTATTGTCAGGAGAAGGTTCTTATGAAAGAAAAAATGCTGAACCGATTTTGATGAATTTTGGTATGAAGATAGATAGTAGCCATTTTTTTATACTAAACGACAGGACAACGTCTGTCGGGTCAGCTAGTTTATAAATAAATAATATATGATCGACTTACGTGTAGGTACGTATTCAACGGTCTGTGTTGAATAAATCGTTGAATTATGTACGTAGGTAGGTAGTCTAGGTAGGCAACTGAAAGAAGTTAAATGACGAATTGAGGACGTAAATTATATTGTCTGTTATTTGAAGGTTACAGTAACAATTAGCTCTATCTGTTGGTACCATCGCATCGTTTGCAATTACAGAATTATACGTTTTTCGTGATTCTTACTCAGATACGATAACTGTACCTATCTATTTGAAACCGTGTCCCCTTCTCAGAAAGTACTAGGTATATTAACTATAGGAACTTCGTTTTTAGGGTTCCGTAGCCAAATAGCAAAAAACGGAACCCTTATAGATTCGTCATGTCTATCTGTCTGTCCGTCTGTATGTCACAGCCACTTTTTTCCGAAATTATAAATAAGAACTATCCTGTTAAAACTTGGTAAGTAGATGTATTCTGTGAACCGCATTAAGATTTTCATACAACAATGAGAAATAAACCATACATTTTTTTGGGTTCCCCTTACTTAGATGCTGATGCCCTTGCTAAATATACTTCGTTTTTTTAATTTCAGACTACGATCTGACGTTTTAGTTCTTTGTATTTGTCATTTTTTCTTAAGAAAGATGTGTCAAATCATAGTTTATAATTCAAAAACGAGGTATATATCCACTTTCACTCATATTAAAAGGATAGGATAGGATAAAGCTAAAGCAATGATTAAAAATGTTATAGTTTCAACAAAAAGAAAGAAAAATACCTACGACATTTTTATAAATGGTGCGACTATATGCATGCATGTAGCCCATATACCTGCCTTTTTGTGGTTTTTTATTTACTCGGGTGAAATACATTAGATTTCTTTCATGTTGTTGATACTTCAACTGGTCTTCTTCGGTTCGAAAAAATTATACTCTTTGGAATCATAACTCGTAAATTTTACTCCCTTGTGCCACATTATAAGCTATTGTTAGTCATGCTTCTTAAACACTTGGCTATAAAATGATACGTACGTATCTAAAAGGTAGTCTAGTAGGTAATTACATTTGGTACCTATCTAGTTGAGTGACTATACAAAACATAGTAAGACAGGGAACCTTATACGTAATACCTATGAAGATAATATGAAGTTTGGGTGTAGATATTAGCCCCCTTACTTATAAAAGCTGGTAAACAGCTGCGTAAACTATGTATTGTTCGTCCTTCACTATGACATGGAATTTCAAATTTGACAGACAGAGACGAATGTTGCAAAACTTAGGCCCGGCGCACATTATGAGCATCGGCAAGGAAAGGGATCCTTCGGCATCCCTACATGCAAGCGCACACTATCGGGAACTATGATGGTCGTAGTAACAAAAATACCGCTTCGGTATGCTTGAGCCGCCTCAAGCATGTCGAAGCGGTATTTTTGTTACTACGACCATATATCATGGAAATTTCTACTTTATTGCCATGAAGTTAATGTATAATGCTATTTGCCAACTAAAATCCTCAGCCGTGACGATGCTCATAATGTGCGCCGGGCCTTAGTCATCTGTTAGTTATCGTTTTTAAGTAAGGAGGTAAGTATGTGTGTACAATATTTAAGAACCTGTGAAAGTGTGACTTCGAAGAAAATTAGAATGCCAGCTTTTATCCTGATTATCCCAAAGGAATCGAAATTGAGTAAAATCGCGGGCTTCTGCTAGTAACTCATTAATTTAAAACATAATGAATTCGACCATTTTTCTTTCAAATCCGTAACGAAATCCGTCCGACCGATATCACCAGAACGAATGATCCAGTCGGACTACAAGAATAAGTATCAGTGCTGCCTCATTTATTCTACCAAGTACCTGTACGTACAGCAAGATAATATAGTAGGTATACCTACTCTAATTATAGTATAGCTAATAACAATTATTTCTCATTTCTCATAAAACATATTTTTTCAAATGCAATTGTTAGGTACAGCTAGGAGGGAGGCAAAACTATTATCAAACCTATAGTTCATCCACACAATAGATTTCATTGTGAAGAAACATTTCAGGGCAATCCCATAATAAAACGTTATCTAGGGCTAGGCAGGGCGCAGGGGCCTCGCCAATAACGCCACCTCCAACGAGATATAGGTAATTCCTGCAGTATTCATACATTTTATATGGACTCGCCGTCCACGGTTGACGACCGCGACAGTGCCACTGATCGCCACGGTGCAGTTCCACTGAAGCGGAGCTGGACGGAGTAGACCGTGAATTGGCCTCATCTTCTGTTTCTATTCTACTGATGCGGAGCGGAGATTTCGAGCGCTGTAATTGGCCAAGTCACGACCAACAACGACCGAGCATTAGGCTCGCGAGGCTGCTATTAATATGTCATACGACTCTTTAGGACTCTTTCGCGCTGGCAAACGATCGTTGTATGATAAACTGGCACATTAATGACTACGATCATTTCGCGGTGGGAACCCGGCTTTTATCTTTATACATCATCGGTGGAGGAGTGTGTAAACGTACGGACTTTTAAAATTGATTAATGTTAAGCCAATCAGTTAAGTAGTTTAATATTTTAATATTTTTTTGAATGCGCAAATAACAGAGAAACGGATTAATATATGAATGAATCCTTATATAATGTAAGTAGATAATTTGTAAAGATATCTGATGTCATTTCAAAGACGTAACGACTTCAATTTTGGGTTATTGAAACGTCGTATGTTTACAATCGATAATTGAATAAACCTTTACGTATCAATATATTTACAATTTCCATATGAAGCAGTTGTTGAATAAAGTGTTAATGCGCTAAATACCTAACCAACTAAAGTGACTGAAATTACTTACGGATTAGTGTAACGAATTCATTTACGAACAGTTGACATTTACTTATTTCGAAAGGTTACGTTATCAGTTTCCAAATTTTTAATTCTCTTAATAAAGAATTATTTTGATTTTGACCAAATATTCGAAGCCGCGCCGACGCGACGGCTTACACCATACACCGACCTCTCGGACTTGGCGAGTCTGTGACCCGGTGTGCATGATTAGTTGGTCCTTTAGTTCCTACCTATATACATACCTATACCTACATACCTATATAATTTCTTTGGAAGCAATTGAACTTACTTTTGGAGGGATTTCAACCTTGTACCTACTATAATGTTTCTGTCTTTGAACTGACATGCGACAAAAGCTTCCATGAGATGTGTAGAATAAATTTCGTTTTTGAAAAAGGTATGCGTGTTGTGCAAGTGATGTAGGTACGGCTACATACGTACGACAATCACGGAGGTGCCCTCTCCTTGAAGGAAAATATCCGCGCAATTTTGTCAACAGGAATATCGCGTATTTTTCCCGAATTCCTGTTTTTGCGTTACATCCCAAATTATCCTGTGGTGCGCAGCTAATTTTTTATTGAATTTTTTGTTTGAATATTATTAAATGAAGTACGCAGCAATTCTTTCATCAGGAAAAAATACCTATTCAGTGATTGTGCGTTCAAATATTTTACTTGAAATATTTCTAGTCTTGTACTTTTTATTACGATTTGACCATGCAGAAATTAATTCATAATTGCTTACCAAGCTACTGAACTAATTTTAAGTTATGTATAAGTCAACATCTACCACTTATGCAATATGAAATGCTATTATTCAGTATAATTATTAGGACCACCAACAGTAAGGTAACATATACCTAGCTAGCTAGCTAATACCGAAAATAACATTTTTAAAAGATGGGTTTACCAATTATAGGTGTTGGTAGGTATACAATATTTCCATAAAAGTAGGGTACATTACAATTTCGCGAAAATCGCGAAACTGTACTCAATATTTTACAATATTAGATATTTTTATGATAAAAAAGATGATTATAGAAGATCTAAAAACACTGACCAAAATGTTTTAGCAACTTATTCTAAACCCAGTTTAAGAATTTTGGAAAATATTAAAGTAGAGAGTTGAGACTTTTCTAACTAAACCTTTATTATGTTTCTGTAATAAAGCTAAGATTATTCTTTATCATAGCAATTTGAAGTCTTGTGTACCGCAATGTAATTAATCTCTCTTTACCAAACAAAGTTAATAAACAATATGAATACGATACCATAATAATCCTACTGGAAGGCCAGTAGGCACGTTTTCCCCGGCGAAATATAGCCGGCTTTCTCTTGGTAACTATGAACCCTTGGTAACTATTACTAAAACTACAATAAACTTGCTCGGTCACTGTATCTATAGATTTAAACGTCTAGATAGATTATTGTTTAGTATTTGCGAATAACGAAGTTTTTAGTATTCAGTAAATTCTTGTTTTCATAAGTTTGAGAATTATAGTTGCGCCTTCCATTCAATTAATATCAACTCTACTTCCAGTGTTTAGACACCACCAGTTCCACTCTGGAATTAAGTGTGATATCGAAAAGGAGATATTAGGTGAAGAATATGGTAAATTGCAATTGATATAGGTATACCTACATACAGATATACAAGACATCATCTGCGAAAAATTCATTTATCTCATGAGATACAGCCTGCTGACAGACGGACGAACAGGCGGACACACAGACAGGGAAATCTCAGTAATAGGGTTCCGTTTTTACCCTTTGTTTACGGAACCCTAAAAACGGATAGGCCTTATGTTATCATTCTACCGCAGCGACATTCGCTTGAAGCGGGACGTAAATAAATTGCAAATAACGCCTGATGAATTTAAGGAAGCAAATTGTCGGTAATACATACAGTGGAATGGAGTGACATTTATTAAATTGTTTCCAGGACAAGTAAAGCCCAGTTTAAGAGTGCTGTTGGTGATTCTTGGTTTGTCAGTTTCACGTGTTTATTGAACACTGCAGCCTGCGGTTTCACCCGCGTCAGGTCCTATCCCGTGGGAATATCGAGACCAAAAGTAGTCTAAGCAACTCCCTGATAATGTAGCTTTCTATAGGTAAATGATATTTTGAAATCGGTCCAGTGGTTTCGGCGATTACCCCCAATATAGGTACATACATATATACAGACATACACGTTACCAACGTTACCTCTTTATAATATTAGTATAGATTGTTACGGCAGGCGCTACAGTACCATACACGACAAAATGTACCTACTAACAATAAGTAACTTACAGAATCCAATCCATTACTGTTACGAGTTCCAAATCCTAGGACCTCGTTCGTATAGAAATGATACTCACATGTCATATTGAAATACTTGTTACTCAAATGAACTCAAATACAATACTATTATAGCTAAATTCCAATAATCTATCACAGTTATCTATTTTGTCAAATACAAGACATTTCGTTTTATTTCTCAACAAGTTTTTTACCCTCCCCGCCAACGCGCGCTCTTTTTCTTCGTCTTTTTTTGGGTCCCACTTTTTTTTTATTTTCTCTCGGCTGTCTGGCCAGTAATAGCCACTGTCATAATTATGTTTACTACAAAATCAATCAAAATTGTTCATATTAATGAAACCTTGACATTACCGTTCCATTACTGTAGCCCAAGCAATCTTCATCCGTAGATTTTCAAATACGTGTAATTTATCTTGCAATAACCTCAAACACAAGAACACAAAACCCTCACCCTAGCTTTTAATTTTAATTAAAAAATGAAACAAACTAGGTAAATTAGAAATTTGACTTTAAGGATATTAATTTTATAAAATAATTAAATTTTTAAAAATTAATAAATGATTTTTATAATCATATAAACCTGAAAAATATTTTAATAATTGTTGTCCCTCTACCATAAAATACGAACAATATTTTTTGTCTTGCAAAATGGTGCTATGATGCTAGTACCCTAATTGGTCTAGTGCAACCTCTTTTTCAATGTCCAAACGTCTTTTTATAAAAACATCAATAATAATAAATAATAATAATAAATTCTGTGAACAACACACAGCGCCATCTAGCCCCGTGGTAAGCGACTAAGCTTGTGTTACGGTGACTAGACAACGGATATAATACTTATATTTATTTTTCTTTTGTAAATACTTGTAAATACATACATATTATACATATTCTTTAGATTCTATGGAAAACGTTTTTCATACTCCACCTCCTTAGTGAAGAGTTACTGGCCGGAAAAGCAAGTAAAAATTTCATGTCAAAAAAAAATGAAATGGCCACTTCCGGTTTTAAAACGGAAGTTGTGAACATCTTTTTATTTACCTCTCAATTTTTTTACCAGTATTTTTCAATAGTGCCAGTATTTTTCAAGTGCAAGTGGTTTTTTTTGAATTAATAAATGAGATTTTATGCTAGTCTTGGAACTTTATGTGGATTTCTAGTCCTAGGACAAACTTCATCATAGCCTATAGTTTTTTTTAGAAGAAGAAGAAAATTCTACATTTAGCACTACTTTTTTTTTATTATTATATTGTTTTTTTTTTTGGCGAAACTGTGTGGCACGAAGGCCTCATACACAAACTGAAGCGAATGCTGCCGCAACAAATGACTGAAATTCTTGTGTCATATATATTGAACAGGGCATTTCGTATACGGCAAGAAGACGCCTATTCAGAAATAAGGCCAATCAATGCTGGGGTACCACAAGGAAGTGTATTAGGCCCAATCCTATACCTACTATATACCAGTGATATCCCTGTTAACGAAAATAGTCCTATTGCAACTTTTGCCGACGACACGGCCATTATGGCGATAGGTAACAATCACAAGGAGGCTGTTGAAAAGGTCCAAATAGTTGTAAATGAAGTTATATCCTGGACTGAAAAATGGCGTATCAGGCTGAATGAAAGCAAGTCAATTCACGTTGACTTTACAAATAAGAGAACTCAGTATTTGCCTGTTATTTATAAATGGTAAACAAGTTCCATACTCAAATACAGCCAAATATCTTGGTATGACGCTTGACGCTAAGCTGCGCTGGAAAGCACACGTCAAGAAGAAAAGATCTGAACTAAAACTACGCTACCAGAAAATGTACTGGCTGCTTGGGCGGAACTCCCATGTATCAGTACACAACAAAGTCCTACTATATAAACAGGTTTTGATGCCAGTATGGACTTATGGTATCCAGCTTTGAGGCTGTACTAGTAAGAGCAATCGTCAGATCATCCAACGATTCCAAAATAAAGTTCTCAGGGATATAGTCAACGCACCCTGGTACATTCGAAACTGCGACCTACAAACTTGAACTTCGTCGGGACTTGAACATGGACGTCGTAGATAGAGTCATCCAAAAATATGCCGAAGCTCACGAAAAGAGACTTCACCATCACGTGAATGTCGAGGCAATCCAGCTCCTTGACACCACTAATATAGTGAGAAGACTGAAACGGACAAAGCCGTTCGAGTTAGTATAGTGTTTTTTTAGTGACAAACAAATAAATGCAGTAATAAGTGCCGCGTACAAAGAACACATGAACAAAGTGTCTTCGCCTTAACAGAAACTAAGTGAGTGTTACTGGACGCATTCTTAGCTTTATGTTTACGTAGTAACTTAGGTGAAAATTGTTTACTAATTAGTCAATAGGCTAGATTGTGATATAAATAAAGTATTTAGGTACTTACTTTACTTATAAAAATAAAAACAAATAAAAAAAAAAAGTTTTTTTTAAATAAGATATGGATACTTATTTATTTATATAATTCGCATTTCCACCTCGTTAGTAAAGAGTTACTGGCTACTACAATTAGAAAAAACCTTTTTGATAAAGAAAACTAAAATGGTTACTACCGGTTTAAAATCGGAAGTTGCGAACAGCTTTTTTAATTTTTATTTTTCCATATTTTCTTGCTAAAGGTGCCAGTCAAACGCAACATCTTTTTTATTATATTACTAGAAGAAATTTCATATTAGATTCGAATTTATATAAATTCTTGTGCAAACCATTTCGTTAATAACAATTATTAACATTTAATTAAGAGATATTTCCAAGATATTTCTATTAAAGGTAGGTAAGTATAGAAACTTTTATTTTTATATTCTCATATCACCTCGTTAGTAAAGAGTTGGGGTTAGTCCACTTTCGCCATACCAGGTTCTACGGCTACGAAAAAAGTAGTAATCCTTTCGCCATACCTGCTCGACATGGTCGATAGGCTATGGCGAAAGAATACTCCAATTTATTTATTCGATTTTTATTAACTTTAAGTTGAAAAGTTGTTGAGTGGAATCGTGCCCCTCGCGTCCTTCTACTCATCGTCGCCATCGTTCTTCGCAATGTATTGGACGTGGGCGTGGTTTTTACCAGGCTGTAAGGACTGACTAGAAGTTATCCTGCACCGTACTAGACATGTAAAATGTGTGATAGTAGGTAATTGGTATGGAAGTACTACTATTATAAATCACCAGAAGGTCGTTCCATACTTTTACAATTGAGATATTTTTCGCTTGAAGAAACATACGGAAATGTGATAAGTGTGAGTTATACATTCAACATACTTATGATAGCCTAGTATATCATACTTAATAATAGAGTATATTTTTTATTTCCTTCACTTTTTGTAAAAGTAGGCGTGGTCACCAATATGGCTACGCCCAGTTTTACGCAAGGTAATAAATGGGCGTGTGTGTGTGTGTATGTTTGAATGACAAAGAAGATTATTAAAATATTAGATTACTTAACACTTTATTGTACCAAAATTTACAAAACTCATGAAAAAAACAAAAACTTACTAGTAATTATAATAAAGGTACCATGTGCGGCCTTATTGCTGAAAGCGATCTATTCCAGGCAACATGTAAAAAAAGAGAAGTGTGATTAGAGTTATAATAAGTCTTATAGTACTAGTTACTTACTATCCAACACAATGCATATTTTCTAAATCATAAGATTCATAATCTTAGCATTTAAACCGACTTCAAAAAAAGTCGGTTTTAGGATGTTCGCCGATTACTCGAAGACGGCTTGACCGATTGAGATTATTCTTTTTTTAATTGAAAGGTCTTCACAAAGAGGATTTTTATTTTAGTGACAGCAGAAATGCACTAAAACTAATAAAAAAAAAACCGACTTTATGATTTTAAAATTTTGATAAAACTGTTCAAAACCCTGACAAAAATATGACAGGTAAATAGTATTTATAGTTTCCAATGGAAATGTTATAATAGGTATGTGAAATGAGACCAATGCATTAATATAATATGATTCAACTCTTTATTTTACTATTTAACTTTCAATTATACCTTACATTGTTTACATTTTAAATCGCAGAACAGCAGCTATGCTTACATTTTAAATCACAGAACAGCAGCTATGCTTACATTTTAAATCACAGAACAGCAGCTATGCTTACATTATAAATCACAGAATAGCAGATACCTAAACTTACATTTTAAATCACAGAACAGTAGATATGCTTACATTTTAAATCACAGAACAGCAGATATGCTTACCTTTTAAATCACAAGACGGCGTTTTAACCTACAATTGACTAAATAAAACAGATAAATTACACAAAATTACAATGTACAAGATAATCCAAAATTATCTTTAACCAATCTACTATGCTAAAAGTAATTAAAACAGTCCGATATAAAAACATGACGAAATATTTGCCATAACAAGTACAAGAATATCTAAAATTATCAATATTTTTATTTTCAATATAAAAGACATGGCGAGATATCTGCCGTTACAAGTTCAAGATTATCTACCATAATAATTATTTATAACTTTTTTAACTACAACAATCGACTTTGGTAAAACTACACTTATTAAACTCACACGATTTCCGTCAATCATTATCACACAGCACGGGTCTAGATCGCGTTATAGATAATCATTTTAATTAATTACCTCGACGTAAGGGGAAACGGGTTCCACCGGCCGTGGTCCCGAGAAGACTCAACTCGGTCGGCCTTCTCGGGACCACGGCCGGTGTGACCCGTTTGTCGAAATGTCGAGGCAATTACTAAAAATTATTATAACTCTATCTAGACCTGTGTCTAATAATAATGTTTGCTATTTTTTTTTTACAAAAACATGGCAATATAAAACACAGACTTAACTGCCATCATTTTAAAATATGCTGTTTTAAAATAATTATAAAATCATCTTTGGTTATTCAAATAATTATCTTAAAACACTAGATAATAATCACAGCACTGCAGATTTGCTTGTTTTAATTTAACACTAGAGTGCACGCGCCCTAAAATAGTCCGTGAGCGCACGCGCGGGTTACATGCGTAGCCCATTTCTTATTCATGATTTTTCATAGTTATAAAAAAAATATAAAGTAAAACGTAATGTTTTATTATAAATCAACTTTATTATTATAGAATGAGCATAAAAAAGCTACAAAATATAGTTTTCTAAACAGAATTTAACAACAAAATACAAACATTACTTAAAATCAAAGTTATTTGGACGCAATGACAGTAACAGTCTTCATTTCAAATAGGAACGTTATACTTATTATAATTATATATTTTTTATAATGTAATTGAATCAATAATTACATTACAACATAAATTTTCACTCTGACTCAATTTGTGTCAAATTTTCACTCAATTTGTGTTCGAACACCAACCAAAAAAAACTTCCACGAACGCACGCACGGGGTACATGTGTAGCCCACCGACTTCAACGACGCTTTGCGGAGACGTCCGTGTGCCGCACGATTCGACACGACTACTGACGGGTGCGGGAGTTCAACCTACAGGAATACATGCAACGGTGGCGCCGAAGCGCGCCAATTTTTGAAATTAGATGACAATATAACACACTGGGTGACATATGTAACCCACGCGTGCGCTCTAGTGTTAATTCATTGATTTAGATATTTCTAGCATTGTGTTGGATAGTAAGTAACTAGTACCTACCTACTTATTATAAGACTTATTATAAGTCTAATCACACTTTTCTTTTTTTACATGTTGCCTGGAATAGATCGCTTTCAGCAATAAGGCCGCACATGGTACCTTTATTATAATTACTAGTAAGTTTTTGTTTTTTTCATGAGTTTTATAAATTTTGGTACAATAAAGTGTTAAGTAATCTAATATTTTAATAATCTTCTTTGTCATTCAAACATACACACACACACCCACGCTCATTTATTACCTTGCGTAAAACTGGGCGTGGCTATATTGGTGACCACGCCTACTTTTACAAAAAGTGAAGGAAATAAAAAATATACTCTATTATTAAGTATGATATACTAGACTATCATAAGTATGTAGAATGTATAACTCACACTTATCACATTTCCGTATGTTTCTTCAAGCGAGAAATATCACAATTATAAAAGTATGTAACGACCTTCTGGTGATTTATAATAGCCTAGTACTTCCATACCAATTACCTACTATCACACATTTTACACGTCTAGTACGGTGCAGGATAACTTCTAGTCAGTCCTTACAGCCTGGTAAAAACCACGCCCACGTCCAATTCATTGCGAAGAACGATGACGATGATGAGTAGAAGGACGCGAGGGGCACGATTCCACTCAACAACTTTTCAACTTAAAGTTAATAAAAATCGAATAAATAAATTGGAGTATTCTTTCGCCATAGCCTATCGACCATGTCGAGCAGGTATGGCGAAAGGATTACTACTTTTTTCGTAGCCGTAGAACCTGGTATGGCGAAAGTGGACTAACCCAAGAGTTGCTGGCCGCCACAATACCGAAAAACTTTTTGACGAAGAAAACTAAAATCGTTGCTTCCGGTAAACGGAAGTTGCGATAAACTTTTTAATTTCCCTCTCTTTTTTTTGCGTACAGTGCCAGTATTTTTATACGACTGCAACATCTTTCTAAACGACCCCCTACATTTTATCAAACATAATTTTATTATTTTAGACTTCCGAATTTTCTTAGGTATCTGCTAATGCCCGCTCGCCTTCGAACTTTATGTGAATTCTGGGGCAAACCGATTTCGTCATAAGTTTTACTGCTACTCCATCCCTTCTACAATGTAACTTGCCGATAATAAAACGTGAAAATAATCAACTAATGTGCCAATTAGGTATGTAGGCACAGTACCTGTCCACAAACAATTTGCAAAAACACCCCCTAATGACCAGACGGCCTAATCCTCTAACGATTCATAGAATAGAGGTATAATTAATGAACAAGAACGTAGTTACCCATATAATAATATACATACCAAGGTCTTCAGACTAGTATACTATCAGTTTTACTCAAGGGACCCATGAGGAAAGTGGAAGATGGCAATTAAACATAGAGTACCTTATTTTACTAGCAATTTAAGTGTTAAGCACAATTAGTAATAGTCTTAAGGTGGATTTACAACAAACGAGGGAATGCTCGCTCACTGATAGGGATTATCAATGGGGATTAATGGAATAACCATTAGATTACGTAGATGGTGAGTATTTTAACAACGAGCTTCGAATTTTGATCCATCTTTTTTAAAGGTGTGTAAATAATTTCCAGAACAGTTTGACTTTGGAATGAAGCCCGTCCGTCAGAGACGAATTTGAAATGGATCACTATCACTGAACTCTGTACGCTGGAATTGCTATACCATACAAAATTACATTATATACCTATTTGTGCCGATTTGATTCACGGATTAGATCTTTGTGACCGTCCACGGAACTATTAGTTCCGTTAGTTAAGTATTACGTGAACTATTAGTTCCGTGGACGGTCACCATCACTTTCAATAGAAAACAGCGCAACATGACGCAGATCGAATAGGCATAAAATTCAGTGCGCGATCTCCTGATCCAGCGTACTAGTATTATGGAGGTCAGTGATCACTATCAAGCGACCTTTCTTCTCCTATAGACCTCTAGTTCTATGGGGAATACCACCATCTCTTTATATGATACATCACTGGGTACAATCAATTTTGTTCAGCAAAATATTATACGATGACTTTTAAAATTCTAACTTGTCGCCGTGAATTTGATAGATGATCCAGAAGATGCAAGCTTTTGCATTCTCAAGAGTCATGGCGTATAATAATAATAATGACCTTGTTTTTTAATTATAGACTACGATTTGCACATCTTCCTAAAGAAAAATACAAATACAACGAACCGAAATGTTAGTTCGAAGTCTATGATTAAAAAATAATTGTTGCAATAATTGCCAACCCCTTTCTATTTAAAAATTGCCCAAATGCGTACCTAATTAAATTATCCCAAATGCCATTGTAGTCAATGTTAATATCTTTGACTTTTTAATGTAGGTATTGTTTGCAATCAAAATGATCTTTAGATTTTTTTTTTTTTTCAAGGAAAAATACGCATTCAAACATTTTAACTTGCGGCGAGGCTTGAACTCGCGTACTTGTGTCGGTACCCCAACGTCTATACCAACTAGACCACGCAAGTCCCTCCCTTTTCTAGATAAAATAGCCTTGAGCTATAAACAACAATTAAGAAATAAATTGATATTTTTTAAAAATCTATTAAGTACCTACAGGAATTTCCCAGGTTGTGTGAAATACATACCTACCTATATAACCTATTATAAATCGGCAAAGAGAAATCAACGTAACGAGCCTAAAGAGAAAAACACCTGTTAATCTTTTCCAGGGATTGATCACTTAACTACTTCCAAACATTGTCTTAAACGTTGGTTAAATACTTGTGTAAGTGAGTATAAACATAATCCAGTTGTAAGTATATTATGTACCTACAACTTAATGGAAGGTTTTCTGCGCAAACGTGATGGATGATTAATTGATAACGATACCTACATAACGAAATGTAGGTAATATGCCTGTGGAATTGTATGTAATATGTCTCTATGGCACGACATAAAAATGTATTTGTTTGTATCCTAGTTTAAGGATAATTTAAATTTTAAAATGATATCGTGTTCTCAAATTAAGAGTCAAAAAATATTTATCTATACTATACTAATATTATAAAGAGGTAACGTTGGTAACATGTATGTACGTATGTATATTGGGGGTAATCTCCGAAACTACTGGACCAATTTCAAAATTTTTCACCATTAGAAAGCTACATTCACCCTGAGTAACATAGGCTACTTTTGATCCCGATATTCCCACGGGATCGGACCCACATACGCGGTGATTAATATAAACTGAAGTTTACATTACAAAAATATCAATTTCCATATATTTTTCATATTACCTACATTGAAATAAAAAAGTGTGGCACTCGGGGACTGCCGCGGTAAAGCTATTGCATAGCATTTTTATCAACTAACCTATGCAATTATAATATTTTTTTTATTTTGTATCAAGTTGCCATGGTTACCATAGGCGGAGTGGGGGGTGTTAGGTTTACTTCATTACGAAATTTCTTCATTCAAAGCTCAAAGCCCGCGTAAAAGCTATGCAATAGCTTAAAAAAACATTGCTGAAGTTCTGGTGGAATTTATTAAATTAGCGTGTAGTTAAATGTAAATCGGTACAAAATAATTAATTTCCTCGTTGCTTTAATTTTCTAATAGGCTAACTAACCATAAAAAAATATGATGAGTAACTGTTTCAGACAACAGTCATCTTCTCTTCTCTATTATTATAAAGCGGAAGAGTTTGTTTGTTTATTGTTTGTTTGAACGCACTAATCTCATGAACCGCTCGCGCTGGTCCGATTTGAAAAATTCTTACAGTGTTAGATAGTCCATTTATTGAGGAAGGCTATAGGCTACTTTTAAACCCGATATTCCCATGGGATCGGGACTTATTAATTATATACAAATAACATAAGTAACATAAGACCTCACACCACTATAAAGCAATCACTACACTCAAACTTTAACTTAACCCCCAAATAACAAACCACATATTTACATGGTAGGTATTCAGTAAACCAATTTAACTTTCCTCGAACCTTGTAAACTAAGCTGTGACGATAAAGGGGACGTAGATAACATGCAGGAAAGAAACTGTGACCTCCCTAGGTCGTGACCTTTTGTCATTGAAACCTCGAAGGACATAGGATAAAATAAAAACCCTACAGTAAAATATTTGAATTCATGTTCTTAGCTTGTTCTTTAGATGGCAGAGATAATGCCCAAGTATGAGATGCGAGGTATAACTTCCTACATTCCTTCGATTCTATTGGAAAACTTACTTAATAATAATTTGACTTCCAAAATTTTCTTTAACAAAAGTTTTTTCATGATGTCGAATTCGAAATTCGGACTTAAAATGCTTAAGTAGATATTTATACACTTGGGCTCTTTACCTGCCTATAGAAAACCGAATTTAAAACTCATCCTGAACTGATTTAGAACTGATTTTCTGAAATTTAATCTAAAATGCATGCCACTAGTTTCTTAATGTAAATCTGGGTATGGCTAGGCGTTAGGTTATGTTAGTATAATAGGCTACTAGGCTGTACCTACGTACAGCCTAGAAGCCTTATACTTACAAAGCGATGGTCATAGTCTATTCCGTGGTCATAGTAGATAGTCTATGGTAGCGCGCAACTCGCAAAAACTATTAATTATGAATAGTCGAAACGTCGCGTTAATAGATAGACCCCAATTTAATTTACTTTTTGATGCAATTCGATGCTTTTTGACTAATCATAAGCCAAGGTGAATCTAGATTCTAGACAAACTACGGTCAGGTAGGTAAGTCTATTACCTCGCCGTAGCTATAGTTTGTCACTTAACATTATATAAGATAGTGAGCCCAACTTATCACAATTGAACAGCTGGCTTTTTAATAAAACAATAATAAATTATTCAATCCACACTCGATATTGGCGTGAATTGACCGATTATTGGCGTGTTATTGGGACGGTGGGACCTCCTGAGGTGAGTTCGCAGTAAGCCGTTTAGTCGTCATTTAAAAATAACGTTAGAGCGCGAACAGAATGCCTAATGTGTGTACGTGCCTAAAGTTAAAAGCAAGATATCATATGTTGCAATTTGCGTTTCTATTTTCTTGATCATTATTTTCTTTGTGAATTTAAAAAGACATTTACTTTTGTGCCTGTACGAAAAAGCTTTAACACAATACTATTTTCTACAGTTCTATCAGAAAACTTCCAAGTAAAGGTTTAAAAGAAACTCGTTTGTTTTAGTGTTTTTTTGTGTTTAGTGATGGCCTGTGGTGGTCGGTTTCCTGAGATTTTACTACGTTTATACTTTAAGAAATAGATCCAGGACTTTTTAATAGATGTCACAATTACAGTTACTAATAAAAAAAAAAAAAAATTGCACGACGTTACACACAGCGCAATCTAGCCCCAAACTAAGCACTAGGCTTGTACTATGGGTACTAGACAACGGATATACTACATATTATACTTTTTTTTTTTGTAAATACATACATAGGATACATAGAAAACACTGAATATCCCATGTCTTCGGACCGTGGTGAGTCCTAGGACATGTTGGTTTCCTCACGATGTTTTCCTTCACCGATGTTAGGTTGATAAAAAACAAAAGGATTTCACAGTGTCATATGCCAGTGTCTGTCTATCAAACTGCCGATAAAATTAGACAAAACCGAACATGCCTTTTTCTGTAGTAAACTTCCACAAATAAGGTACACTTCAGGGTAACCCTAAAAAATTATAACCTCAAAAGGTAAAATATAAGAAACCCTTTAGTATCACTTGTTTTTCCGTCCGTCTTTTTAATTGTACCTACTCCAAATTAATATTAAAGGTCTTGTGTTACCATTAAAATAAAAAAACAAAACACAGTATTACCGACGAAGCTAGTCCTTCACCAATATATTTGCGCAACCTTACCACCTGCCACCACTGGCATTCGGAATAATGCCGTGGTTACACCCCACTTAGCCTAATGTCTGCAATGCTTTCCCTATTTCAATAAAATCCAAGGTATTAGGGTTCGATACCTTTTTGCGGGATCACAAATATACGCCTGGTAAATTCTATTAAACACTAGATTTTACCTGCGTTAGTCCGTAGTCCCGATTCAATGAGAATTTCAATTCATAGCACGTACCTACGCACAACATAGGTATATAATATATACCTACCTCAACATTTCAAGTCTCTAAGACCAGATGGTTTTCGGTAAGCGACAGTTAGGACAATGGATTTTATATAAGTACTTACATATCAAATAGGTTTCCTAAGTGAAATTTGTTTTAGCACCTGCACCGGTCAACTGGATCACTAGATACCTACTTACAGTACTTTATACATAGTTTTTTTTTCTGTTTTCGCGGTGTTGGATTGAAATTAAACTAATTTTCATTTTTCGGTTTTAATCGCGTCTTGTATTATTCATTTAGAAGACGCAGAAGGCTGCGGATGCAATTTCTGCCGAGGATAACTATTTATGCTAACCTTAAGATGCTTGTCTCTGATTCTGCATGTTTTCTATATGTCTTATAAAATGTATGTATTTACAACAACAAAAGTATTATAATGTAGTATCCGTTGTCTCGTACCCTTAGTACAAGCCTTGTTGCTTAGTTCGCGATGAGATTGCGCTGTCTTGCAATACTTATTTATTAACTTTCCTAAAAACAAATGAGAAATAGGGTACCACATGAGTAAAGAATAGGTATGGCCAAATGGTGTGTGTGAATTTTTGAATTTTAATTATTTTAGTGAATTATGATGGTGTAGGTAATCTTGTTTTACTACCTAGTTCATTACAACCTAGATACTTTGTAAAAAAAGAGAAATAACTAGTGATATTTGGCCAATAATAACATTCCCCAACATCGAAAGTTGTGAGCACGCTCTGTGCCAACTAATAAAACGCGCCATATGCGGTGTAGCACTTGAAAAGCCCGAACCAACTTTTTCTGATATACTTCAGTAAGTAGGTATCAGTAAACTTTTATATTATTAAACTTGTAAAGCGATTGTGTGGCGACTGCTCGCTTTTATGTCATTCTAGCTACGACCCGTGGCGTGCTTTCATGGCTTTATCTCATGAACCGTGACAGCTAGGCAGTTGACATTTTATTAGATGCTGTATTTCTGTCGCCGCCATAACAATTATACTAAAACAGTCTTCTCATCTGATCAGAGCGGTTGCATCCCTTTCGGGAGCCCGGGGTCGGCTAAACCCCAAATTATTTAAGGTCGGCACAGTAGGTAAGTCTTCATTGACCATACCTTTTGTAAATAGATTTGGCAATATTTTCACGGTCGGCTGCCTGCCTGGCACCAACCCTCCTCGGGACCAAGCAATTTATGCGCTGAGAGGATTCAAGGTTAGTCAAGGTTCGTTAGTCTCCCCCATATCCGCCTTTTACGACACAATGGGAAAGAGATGGGGTAAGCCTACTCTATGTCTATTCTTTTCTACAAACTTATTTGTTGTAAATGTTTATGACATGCATTGGTACGGAACCCTTGGTGCGTGAGTCCGACTTGCACTTGGCCGGTTCTTAAGGACGTGGCGACTCTTACCATTTCCATACAAACTGAATACCAAAATAAATTATGAAAAATTTAATATTTTGGAAAACCTTGTGATGGGGACCCTTTAAAAGTAAAATCTTAATCCGAATAATATCGATATTAAGGTAGAAAACTAAATTTTTTATAATAAAATTTATTTTGGTATTAAGTTTGTATGAAAATGGTAAGAGTCGCCGCGTTCTTAAGTAAGTTGCCTCGCTTAGTGAGAAAGTGGTAACTGAGTGAGAAACCTTACTAAATAGCATATGCTAATGTTAATATGTTACCTACACTTCCTAAGAACTCCTGCTTTTGTACTCTAGTCAAAGCAATTTGTACACAGCTCATAAAGTTTTTGTCTAGAAAATTCAATGCCCCACCTCGTGGTCGTGACTTCGATATAATTTGGACACAAATCATTTAGAAAACAATACGATTGCGACAATTGCCTATTTCGTTCACGTCTTCTGTAAAAGAGAATTTAGCTAATAAATGTGCTTTCGACATGGCAGTGGCACGCAATATACGACTCGTGGGTGGATGTGGATACTAGTATGTGTATTAGTTAGTATATTGCAAAAACATATTAATCTTACATACCTACACTTATTACGTACTTTGAAATCAGTCAGGAAAAAGTCAGTCAGGACATTGAATTTTATAAATGTAGTTTATGATTAATATTAAGTTATATTTATTTTATTTTATTTATTAGCACACCAACAGTAAAGTACTACACTGTAGCTAATACATAAAAACACATTTTTTATTAGATGGACAAGTGTGCTTACCAATTATAGGTATACACAACGTTATTATAAAAGTAAAGTACATTAAAGATTCCTAAGTAGGTATATATAACATTTCTGAAGTTTTGTAATTTTTGTATCTTAGTTGCGAATAAATGATTTCTATTTCTACTTCTATGTTAGCTAGAAGTTCGACATCACACTAAATCAAAGCTTCACTGTGTTTTCATATCGAGATGTTGCCATAAAACTTGTAACCCGTCACATCACACATCGTCTATCTTCAGAACAGCATCACAATTATTCACAATAGGGACGGTTCAAAGATCTAACCTGTTTGTTCTTATTTTATGATATCAACTAGCAATGCCCGCGGTTTCACCCGCTTATCGTTTCATTTAAAATGTAGTCATATTAAATTCAAAGTCCTGAATGACTGACTGAACTATATATTAACGGGCAGCCTAAACCGCTTGTTCTACAGACATGGACATGTTTAGGTTGTGTTTTTGTGATTGGAAGAATGGGTTTTTAAATATTATAACGGTGTCGTGACCTAGTTTATATTTTGTATACTAAGTATTTTATTATACTTATCTATTACTTACCTATTGTTTTGCATATAGAGTATATTGCCTGCTAAGCTTGGAAACAAAATAAATGAGAGATTTGCCTTAATGAGAGATTTGCCTTGCCTTTGCGCTTCAGTGCAACAACTGGTAGGTATAAATTGATCTAAAAAAATTGTGTATTGTTTCATTGTTTCTTATTTATGCTTAAAAATAGGCTTGGAATCGGGACTTACTTGGGTAAAACCGCCGGACGAAACTAGTCTACCTATGTTTACGCAAATTCATTGGCATCATGCGCCTAGGCATATTCTCATTATTAGAAAAAAAAATCTCTAGTTTTATTGCCACGCCTACCTTTATGAACTTCAAACTAATCCCTTCACTAAAAATATAGCAAAAATCAGGAACGATTCATAAAACTTATATCGTGGGCCTCGTAAAAGTCAAGATTCATTAGTCAGGTCCGTGAACGACGCGGCAGCTGGGAATGCGAGCTAAATTTGTCATTCGTCATTTATTATTAAAATATCAAAATTATTATTTTAATAGAAATGACGCCTGTCGCAGTTTAACAGATTGGTGTCTGGATAAAAACAGACTGCGAGTAGACCTTCGGGCGTCTTTGAAGTCTTCTTTATTAGCTTATTATTGTCATATTGTTTAGCTTATTCATGTTTTAAACAATTTTAAGTCCTATTTCTACCAAACCTACCAGTTTCTACCAAAACCTACCGTTTTCTATCAAAAACTACGATTTTCTACCAAACCTACCATTAACTACCAAAACCTACTAATTCCTAGGAAAACCTACCAAAACCTACAATTCCCAGGTGAAAGTTCGTGTGTAAGTATGTTTGTTACTCCTGTACACAAAAACTACAGAAGCGATTACGATGAAACTTAGTACGCAGGTAGCTAGAGACATGGATTAACTCATAAGTTACCTTAGCTTTTTATCTCGATATACATGCGGGGTCGGGACTTACGCCAGTGAAACCATAGGGTAGGTACAGCTAGTTTTTTTTTTCCTTTTTTTGGTAGTTTTTATTTTTATTTATTTATTTCCATAAAAAATAAAAAATTACAAATAAACTTATACTAGCTACGTCTACAACATAATTAGTAAATTAACTTTAGTATAAGTATAACAGCGGCCCCTGCACTAAGTTAAACTTGTATCGCAGGGACCAAAAACTGATTAACATAATATTGAGTTCTTATCTCTGGAAGACAGTCGTAAAAAGTTAATAAACATTTTAGTTATTTAGAGGCATTTGTTTTTACGTTCAACATCACAAAACTATACGGCTTCGCTGCTTTGGAAGTCGTGCGTCGCGTCGTCGAGCCGAAGCCGACACGTAGTTCCTGACAAAGATGAATTGTTGTTCGAATAATTGTGTTTCGGAAAGGCGTAGTGAAGCCATGTCGTAGGTACTTGAAACTCATCAGGGGTCTGTAGTCCATAAGGCTATGATTATGCTTTAAGAACCATTTTCACAATCATTCACATTCAAATAAAACGGAGAAACATTTTTCAATGAAAAAAATGTTTCTCCGTTTCATTTCATTTCGAATTAATATTTTGGAAAACCTTGCGGTGGGGACCCTTTAAAAGTAAAATCTTAATCCGAATAATATCGATATTAAGTTTGTATGGAAATGGTAACAGTCGCCACGTTCTTAATTTCCTTGTGCGAAAGTATGCAACTTTTGGGAGTCTGTCGGTCAACTCCGATGCGCACGAACTATTAGATAAACTGTGGTCGAACACTATAAATAAAACAAAAAATGGAATTTGAATTGATTTTATAATTTGTTTGTGCATGAGATCATAGAGCCAATACTCAGGCCAATTTTACTAAACCGATTACGATGAAACTTGGTATGCAGATAGCTGAACATCTAGATTAACACAAAGCCATATAATAAAATTATAGACTGAATATATAGTCGCTTACCACGGGGCTAGATGGCGCTGTGTGTTGTTCACAGAATTTATTAATTTATTATTTATTTATATAATATCTAGTGCACTAAAACCACATAGAATCATAAAGTAAAATTTCCCTTGACTAAGTCCATTACGGCCAAAAGTGCCCATTCTGCTAGCTGTATTTCCCCGCTGAATGGTCATTGACTCACAAAGGTTACTTTTTATATTCCCAAGGGATCGGAACTTAAGCGGGTGAAACCGTGGGGCGTAGGTAGTTTCGAATATACGCGACAGAAACCATTGGGCGCTGCTAGTTCGTAAATATTTTACCATTTTAATTAAATGCGCATTGAGTTTATTGCGTTTCAGTTTTTTGTTCTCATTTATCTAGGAAATGTTCAAACAATGGGATTTTTTAATAATTTGTTTTCAGCTTCGTATTCATGGGTTTCAGTCAAGTCACGTCCGTTATTGTTTTCGTGGACGAAACTTTTTAATTTTATTTGATAGACTACCGAATATAACCTACTGGTTTTTTACAATATGGCAATGCAAATGCAATGCAGTTAGGTTTTATTATTTAGTAACTAGATGGCTCGGCGTAGGTACTTATACTATCACAAAGAAATTACAATGCCCTCGTTGAATTCTGAACAAGATAATATTATTTTTGTGTCTGGTTTTCGTATGTTAGAAAAATAGAATTCCTCTTACTCATTACTTTAAAAAAACCGGCCAAGCGGGAGTGGGACTCGTGCACGAAGGGTTCCGTACTTACATTATCTAATACAAAACAAAACCTTGACAATGTAACGCAACGTCAGCATTTATTTTTAGCATTTGGTAAAAATAAATCGCGATATCGCGTTTAAAATGTAGAAAATACTTTTATTATTTGGGAGCCCCCCTTAAATATTTGTTTTATCTAATTTGTTTTTAGTATTTGTTGTCATAGGGGCATTTTCTAGACCCAAGATAACTTTATTTTAGGTAATTTAATAATTTTGTGGTGACTCTAATATAAAAATAAAAAGATTTTTATTTAGTAGGTAGGTACTAGCTGTATCCCGTGGTTTTACCCGGATATCTCCGGATCCCGTGGGAATGTTCAAATATCCTTTCTTTCTGGAAGCCGTCATGACATAAAGAACACACCCTCCAAATTTCAGCTGTCTACTATCAGCGGTTTAGGCTGTGCGTTGATCAGTCAGTCAGTCAGGACAAAGCACTTTATAGATATAGATTAATTTTTCTTATAAATAAATGTATCTATCTAGCACAGCTTTTTTGTCTCTATCTCCAAAACTCCGACAAAGAAATAAACTACTTTTATTATAATGTTTGTGATATTCGATGAAAGTAGGTATAATCTCGAGAGTGTCATCCCAAAGTTTTTATTGGAGCTATAAAGGTTTCGTCGTGGACGTTTAGTTGTCAGTGGAACCGCGGGAACAGACATCAATTCTGTACGTGTGTGATGACGGGGTATTTGTTGTATGGGGTATTTGTTGTATGGACTAATTAAACAGAGGACGCGTGGACGTAGAATGTAGAATGTAGTTTGTCGTCTTGAAAATTAGCTTCTAATTAGACACATTTTATACAATTATCATTAGGTATGACCTTCATGTCTAAGACATTGCAGATACATTGCAGGAATGCCGCTTACGGTGATACGGCTAGTTACGTGGGGAACAAATGTCTTGCTATGGCGCCTCCGCCCAGCCGCGGCAGATTGAGAAGACCCAAGAAGTGCTGGCTTGACGTCGTAAGATCGGATATGCGTGCAAATGGTCTCACTACGCGGGATGCCGAAAATCGTGCGAAGTGGAAACGTAAAAGTAGGAAAGCGGACCCGGGGCTTTCGAGAGGGATGCAACCGGGAACATTGCTCGGATGATGATTTACAAAACGTATTTTAGGTATCAGGTGCTAATTATTCGTAACTCGTTACTATATTACAATCTTAGGTTGTCGTGTAGAGTATAATATGTAACCACAGATATCTGAATATTTTTATAAATATATTTTTATATATTACCTTCTCTGTGATTGTAACCTTTGCTTGTTTTAAACCTTTATATTAAACTAGCTTCGCCCTGCGGTTTCACCCTCGTAAGTCCTGATCCCGTGGGAATAATCATAAGCCAGAGGGTAGTGATTTAGTGATCTTCATGGCCTCCCACAGGGTGATTTTCCCATCTTTAAAAAGGTAGTATATGAGCTTCTTGTGCCTATCACTGTTCACTATAGTAACCTCAACGACATTAGGTTAAATATATATTATTAGATTGTATGTACTACATTAATAATAGGCAATTTAAGTGTACCAAATGGCCAATATTCGAGCCAAGTGTCTCTCCTGTATACACAAATAAATCAATTATTAAGGTGCAGTCACAATAACTCAACATAATGATGCGATATATTTAACACACATTACACTTCAAAGAGTTTCATCTACAAAACGGCATCTTTTCTCTAAATAAAGAGCAAAGTCGCTATTTTCATTGTCTGACTGTTTCTCTGTTTGTAAATTGTAAATTTAAAAAAAAAGTAACAGTTGACTTGAAATATTTTAATGGAAACATCCATCTTCAAATAGCGAGTACGTATTAAACTCCCGTCTTAGGATCTGTATCCCAAAGTCTATACCAACTAGACTACGCGTGTTCGCATTGGGACGGTGTGGTACAGATATAAAGACGAGAATTCAATACCTTCTCGCCGCAAGTGAATTTTTCCTTTAAAATGTTTGAAGTAATCTGCCAAGAACAGTTAAAAACAAAAATACGTAAAGTCATTTAGACAGTTAGGTACTTTAAAAAAAAATCTTGTCATCGTTAAAAAAGACATAGCATTAACACACATAAAAACATCTTTGGTCTTCCGGCGAAACCCAGTAGGCGACTTTGGTCCCGCGCCGTAAACAATTGTTTTTAATAGAAGAAAAAAAATTAAAAACTCTTTCATGTCGTAGAGTATAGTGGGCAGTCTAGCTTGATTGGCTGAAACGAAATCCGCCAACAGTTTTCAGATGTTAAATTAAAACAACGAAGACATCAATTTTTTGATTTTCAAATTTTTTCTAAGATTTCTTTTTCATTTCGAAAGGATTTATCAAACTATTTCGGCAAAATTAGTAGTGGTGTTGTACGTATATATTATACTCGTGTTTTAGTTTTTGGTAGATGCCTACTCGTACTATTCATTACATTCATGCGTTTTATCTTTCGACTCCATGTATTTTACAGTAGATTACACAAAGTTTTTAAGTTTAAACTAAATTAATTAAGAATACGTAACGAAAGCAAAACACGATGCTTCTGACGATTCGTAGCAAACATAATTCAGAAGTACCTACCTACCTAATGTCAATGAACAATTTTGATTGATTTTGTAGTAAACATAAATATGACAGTGGCTATTACTGGCCATACGGCCGAGAGAAAATAAAAAAAAAGAGAGACCTAATAAAAAAAGAAGAATAGAGCGCGCGTTAGCGTCGGTGTGTAAAAATTGCTGAGAAAGAAACGATATGTCTTGTATTTGACAAAATAGACAACTGATATAGATTATTGGAGTTAAGCTATAAAACTGTATTTGAGTTCATTTGAAGTAATCTCTGAATGGAAGTAAACAGGTATTTCAATATGACATGTGAGTATCATTTCTATACGAACGAGGTCCTAAGATTTGAATCTCGTAACACTAGCCTACCTAAGTAGAACGACATACCCATATTACCCATATTTACTACTAGCTGTGTCTCCCACGGGATCATTGTTTAAAATTCCACGGCATCAAGACTGTGGGCACAGTCCCGATCCCGTGACATTTTTCCAATAGTCTTTGTTATCAGCTGCCAACATCATCATAATCTTCTACTATATAAAAATAAGTCGGGTTTTCCTTCCTGACGCTATAACTCCAGAACGCACGAACCGATTTCCACGGTTTTGCATTCGTTGGAAAGGTCTCGGGCTCCGTGAGGTTTATAGCAAAAAAATTTCAGGAAAAATTTAAAAAGAAAAGCTGGAAAATCAAAATCAAACTCAGCGATGACGTATGACGATGACGTGTTATTTAACGAGCAGGACAACGTCTGCGGGGTCAGCTATATTTTATATATAGAACACACTGTAAATTTCAATTCTTTACTATCAACGGTTTAGGCTGTGCGTCCATTCATTAGTAAATCAGGTCAAAGCATTTTATAGGTCAGGGAGGAAAAGCAATATCGACCAGTTGCAAATCAAAACCCAATTGATGACTTTCTGTGAAAACAGAACTACTCGATAAATCTGTCTGAAATGTTGACTGTTTTCGTTGTAAAGTTAGATGTTTTTTTGCGTTAGTGGTGCCTGCCACCAATCAATAAACATGGATACTTATCATACAGCCCTCGACCACTTGTTTTTAATTTTTTCAATAGTAGAAGGAGACGTCTACGTTTGTATAATATTTTTAATTAAAAAAAAAAAGGATTTTTAAATGTAATGATTTCGATGTATTTTGGCCGTAAGTTCTTTGTTTATTTTTGAATTAAAAAAAAAAAACAAAATCAATTCTGTTTGTAACGTTAGTGCAAGAACATTAAGTTTAGTGTCAATTTACTACATTCGTAGACACCGCAGAACGCTCAATCGGCGCCGGGTGAGGTACTAAACTTAGATTGTGTTATTTATTATGACCTTACGAATCGTTACTTTTGTGTTGTTATTGCAATAACATACCTATAAAGAAATAAGTAGGAATACCAAGGGATTACCTGAAAACTTTTCATACAATCGAAATGCATTTTATGCAGTTTGTTGTACATAAGTACCCATAGAGTCTATGGCCATCAATGGTGCCAGCCAACACCCAAAAAACCTAAAATATTTTCGATTAAAAACTTGAGATATCGATAGTGCCCATTTCAAAACACGTCCGTAATTAGTAGGTACCTATTATAGCAACTTTAAAAGTAACACATCTTTGAATCACATGCCCTATGCCACATGCCTAGCATGCCTATAGCTTAGTTTTACGACATGTCATAACAAAGATTTTTCTTCTGTTTTCGCGATATTATATTGAAATTAAAGACATTAAATAGCAGTAATATAGTAATAGTAGTGAGGAAGAGACCTGTAAAGATCTCGAAACGTTGAGCGTTAAAACAATGCTAAAAGTAATAAACACCACGTGATTAAAACCGAAAAAAATCTTTAATTTCATTGTCATAATAATTTAAAAAGATTTATTTATCTATTTGAGATAAAATTGTCAAAGTATCTTCAAAGCTATTATTCGCACCATTAACTCACTATTTTTATATTTTCTGGATATTTTAGTTTGCCATAAGATTTATACCGAGTTTCACAACTTTTCATTCTGTCATTGTAACAACGGGAAGACTGCTCGCTAGTTCGTTGGCGTATTGTTAAATTGTCGTTGTCAGAATGAAAAAAAAACGTAGCTTTAGTTTTCTTTCATTAATTCAAATCAATAGAATACGTTGACTATGTTGCTATTTTAGAACCAAGCTTATACGTAGTTTTTTAATTTCAGACTACGATTTGACGTTATGGTTCTTTGTATTTGACATTTTTTTCTTAAGGAAGATGTGTCAAATCATAGTCTACAATTAAAAAACAAAGTATAAATCCTCCTGTTTCTCCATCTACGATACCTACTAACACACAAACCCACAGAAGAATTATAATAAGTATCAGTAGGATGGACAGGATGCATTAGTTGTTTTAATAAGCGACGTAAACTCGAATGACGTCATAGAATTGATTTGCGACATAATGGTATGTCTGTGTGACAGTTTACATTCGGTTGACAAGGAAAACAAGAAAACTGTCGTATCGCCCGACCAACTTATTTCTCAAGTCAACAGCGGCGCTTACGTCGTTCTAAAACGTCCAAGGTCGTAGTATTTTTTGTAGTTCACAGAAATCCGACCGCACGTAAAAGTTTGTTAGATTGTCAATGAACTGAGTCTGGACATTTTATACAACACCACGAACGTCTGGATGGGCGCCAAATCCGTGAATTAGAGGTGTTAATAAAATTTAGTGAACAACCTGAAATTATAGATCGTTTTTAACATAATTATTGGTAGATAATTTTCATCTTAACACTTACATTATAGAGCTACTTTCATACTTGGACATTACATGGATTTCCATTGTTTTCCATTGTTTTTTTAGAAATTATTTGTAACACATATAATAATATGTTTTTTTACCTACATTTATATAACTCTAATAGGTAGGTATATAATGTACTTATCTACATTAAAGCTTGTAGATCAGCGGTTCCCTAAGTCGGGTAAAAAGAAGAATATATAGTCACATAAATAACAGATATTTATAGGTAAGCTACGAAAGTAGGTAAGTAGACTTACTAACTCAATGGTAAGTAGATGTCTGAAGAAGTTTTATGAAGCAAAGATTAACAATTTTATTGTAAAGTCCGTTTATAAATCGTTAACAATATAGCCGAAAAGGCCTAGTTATAATAGATATATGTGAGAATGAACCAACAGAAACCATCAGCTAGAAATATCGAGACAAGAACCAGGCTGCGACACTTGGTAGCAACAAATGATAAATGATTGGTTGCCTATTTGTAACTCCTGAAGCGAAGGCGACAGTTTCAGACAATCTTTAATATATCGGTTAAACGATACCATTTATCACACTTAACTGCGTAGATTCAGACATAAAATTTCACGATCTCAGCCTTTACAGTAAATGAAACTGTAACAAACTTTAGATTTTAAACTGCTTTCCTTTATAATTTCACTCGCTGTTTCCCGCGGTCTCGGTCCCGTGGAAATATCGGGATCAAAAGTAGCCTATGTTACTCCTCGATAATGTAGCTTTCTTTTGATGAAAGAATTTTTGAAATCGGTCCAGTCGTGTTTGAGTTTATTCATTATAAACATACAGACACACACAAAAATAGAAATCTTTTCTCTTTATAATATTAGTTTAGATTACTTATTATAAGAATAAGTTAATACCTCTTCCTAGGAACTCTGTACTGTATATACAATTCAATGTCCTGACTGATTGACTCAACTATAAACGCAAAGCACAAACCGCTGGTCCTAGAGACATGATAGGAAAGTGTGTTCTTAGTGATATGTAGGTTTTTGAGAAAGGGTTTTTGAAACCGTGGGGCGCTGCTAGTTTATTTATACTTAAAAGTTTTTAACCATTCAATGTAACTTATTAAAAGTACCAGGCATGCAACGCATAGTCCTTACCATTATTGTAACGCCTTGTTCGCCTCAAGCCATAAAAACTCAATTTTGATTCATTCGACTGTATATTTAGCACCTATTAAATTAAGCTTTCTATCAACCTTTTTATCGCTACCAAATCTCTATTTTACGAGAAAACACTGCCATTTATTCAGTGAGTCTGTAAATTTTCTATTTGTTCGAAATTAATGCACCAAGCAGAAATGTTTCATGTAACAACCAAGTCATGACTCGCATGCTCTTCCTTTACTGTCAATAAGTCACCAGATCTATGAAGCGCCAAGCCCAATTTTGTGGCCTCTTGGACAAAACGCACACTTGACCGTTTTCAAGAAGTAATAGGGATCTCCACTATACAAAGCATTATTCAGATACAATAAAGAAGATACCAACTAACTTAGGTAAGTACTTAATTTATATTTTCTAATGGACCTTGTTGTGACTGACTACCTCTCTCAACAAAATAAGAACTTTACGACCAATAAATGAGTAAATATGTTGAAATACAACCCACATTAACGTTAGTTCCTTCGTAAATTTAACACAATTTATTCGCCACTTCCTCTCAAAATTATTACAATAATAATCACTGAAAGATAAAGAAAAACAACTTTTATACACAAATTCCTGAAATTAAAATATTTTTTTCGGTTTTAATCGTGTGGTGTTTATTACCTACTGTTAGCATTGTTTCAATGCCCAATAGTTTAAATTCAATCCCACATCGCAAAATAGAAGAAAAGTACACACAAATTCCAGTTTATTATTTACTTTGAACCTACTTTGCATTTCTTCTTCTAAGTATATAAAAGAAAGACAAATTGTAACTAATTAAAAATAGTTAATGAAGAGATAAAGAGTTTTATATTAAAAGCAACCCTAGTCTGCTATATGGGTTGACTAGACAATGTTCATCATAAAACAAGCGGCGGGAAGGACGCTGTGTATTTATTTACTCGTAGACAACACTGAATACTGTTCTCAGGTGTTTAGGAAATTCAATCTGTGTATTTTGTCCCCACTACCTTTCTAATTTCAAAATTGTTAGTATTGACGACCTCTGTGGCGCGTCGTGCGCGAGCGCGACTGCAATGCAGAAGGTTGCGGGTTCGATTCCCGCCGGGTGCAAGTATTTATGCTTAAAATATTGTGTCTGGTCTGGGTGTCCCTCTATGTATGTATTTACAAAAGAAAAATAAATATAAGTATAGATATCCGTTGTCTAGTCACCGTAACACAAGCTTAGTCGCTTACCACTGGACTAGATGGCGCTGTGTGTTGTTCACGGAATTTATTTATTTTATTTTATTTATTTATTAGAGAGCGCCGCGAAGCGCAACAACTATTAGGTAAACGATGGTATTCGCATAAAATATGCTGCCAAAGGTTGGCTGCTAATTTTGCCAACGAATAGCTATAGCCACAGTTTACCTAATAGTTGTGCGCCTTGGGTATAGCCATTCAAAGAGGAAAATTCTCTCAAGAAACGATTGCCTTGGCCAAACCCGCGTGCGTGAGGAAATCCGCATGGCACTAAAAATGCTCTCACTTAGCGTTTTTCGTACGTATTCACATAATTAGGCCATTTTACGTGATTTCTAAGACTGTGATTTTCCTCGTGATGAAAGTCGGAATATCTACCACCGCCGCAAACTACGCCAGCTACAACTCACATTGTATAAAAATTGGTGCGCTAAGCTATACTAAGTTAAATACACTTATGGCATAATGTCAGTATTCCTTAGATTGCAAAGGAGCTTAGTAGGTTTATCCTGTTACATACAATGCGGGTTCATCTCATTGTCGGTCAGACTTTCGTCTAAGTACCTATATATTTTTACCCGACTACGGCGAAGCCAAAAGGAAGGGTAATGTTTTTGGCAGTCTATGTATGTATGTATGAATGTTTGTATGTTCCACACCGTAGCGCCTAAACTACTGAACCGATTTTAATGAATGAGGGGTCAATAGATTCGTAATAATAGGCCGGATGTCGTAGGGTATATACATTTTATCAAAATATTATATGACGGAATTTAAACCTCAGATTCTACCCTCGAAAAAAATAAAATTAATATAATCACCGCATGTTAGGCATCAAAAGAAAGGTCTTGTCGAGCACATTTTAAATATATATATATATCTATATATATCGTTTTGTTTAAGTCAAAATATGTATAATATTGCGGTCGTACAGCTCGCGTGGTCCGTAATAAAGTTGCACAATAAGTTAATAACAAACCAACATTACGTTTGAGTAGGTATTAGATGGTAAAGGTAGTTAATCAGGGTTCCGTACCCAAAGGGTAATAATAAAAACGGGACCCTATTACTGAGACTTCGCTGTCTGTCTGTCTGTCTGCATGACCGTCCGTCACCAGGCTGTAGCTCGTGAACCGTGATAGCTAGACAGTTGAAATTTCCACAGATATTGTATTCTGTTGCCGCTATAACAACAAATACTAATAAAAACAATATAAAACAAATATTTAAGGGGGCTCCCATACAACAAATGTGATTTTTAAAGAAAAACGCAACGATACCGCGATTTACTTTTACTACTGGCGCCATCTAGTTTCGCCAGAGTAAAACTATTAACTGGCGTCATAAATTTTGTGTAAACGTGAGTCCCTGTGCAGGATCTTATGTGTGGCTATTGGTACCGTGGTCTTGATCCTTTCTTAAAATGCGACGAGGTATATATTGCACTGCTAGTGTATGTTATATACCCGATCAGGAATCAGAAAAGTATTAAATAAAAAAAATATAGTTTAAAAAACTAAAACCCGACTACGAATATAAAAAAGAGGGTCTAAAAAATAAAGTTTGAAAAACTAAAACTCGACTTCGTAAATAAATAAAAAATGGGGGTCTAAAAAGGGCAAAACAAGGAGATAATTATTTAGATTGAAATCCAGAAATGCATTGGTACAAAAACTTATAACACCCCTCTTTTTCCGTCGGGGGTTAAAAATGGTCAAGGTACAGCCGTGGTCGTACCTACTGTATATATCTAGTGCCTACTATGTCTGTATTTATAGAGGTATTCCTATCACCCACATAATGATAGTTGGTATACAGTAGGTACGACCACGGCTGTACCTTGACCATTTTTAACCCCCGACGGAAAAAGAGGGGTGTTATAAGTTTTTGTACCAATGCATTTCTGGAATTCAATCTAAATAATTATCTTCTTGTTTTGCCCTTTTTAGACCCCCATTTTTTATTTATTTACGAAGTCAAGTTTTAGTTTTTCAAACTTTATTTAAATTCTTTATTACAAACTACAAACCCGATAGACGTAGTCTTGCCCGTTAAATAAAAAACTTAGAACTCTACCTTACTACTACTCTCTAAAAATCAATGATCGACGTTCCCTCCCCACCAATTTTCAGCCAAATCGGTTTAGCCGTTCTCGAGTTATTTAATAAATAGTGTAACTAATACGACTTTATTTTATACCTATATAGATTAAACTATGATGATTAAATAGCCTAATTAGGCAAAGTTTACTTTCAGGTTACCTAGATACCTAAACTTTTATAAATACTACATAGAACCTAGCTGAATTGCTTTTCGAAGCACGAAAAAACATTCTCTAGTACAAATTGACAATCTACCACAGAAAATCGTTATTTTATCTGATCGAATCGCTTTTACACCACGTAACTAGTATTTATTTATGGAAACGAAAATAATACAGCTATTACTATTAGGTATAGGTGTTGCTACATTTTTCTTAGATCGTAAATCGGGCTATTATCGAACTAAAGCATTTATAAACATTTTTATTTATATAAATGCATTTATAAACATTTTTATTTATATAAATGCAGATTTATCGGTACACCTACTCGTAATAGCAGTAATTTTAAAAGTTGTAAACTATGCTAAGTACCTACTACGTGTTCATTACGTTTTGATTATCTTCTACTATATAAAAATAAGTCGGGTTTTCCTTCCTGACGCTATAACTCCAGAACGCACGAACCGATTTCCACGGTTTTGCATTCGTTGGAAAGGTCTCGGGCTCCGTGAGGTTTATAGCAAAGAAAATTCAGGAAAAATTTAACTATCTATAATTTATAAGGCAAAACAACGTTTGCCGGGTCAGCTAGTTCTGTATAAGAATAAGGTAAGTAGGTACGTATAACTACTGAGGAGAATTGGCACTCAATGCCGAGGTGCTTGCATTTATAAAAAAAATCATTTACAGCGTAAAAAACGAATTCAGATAAACATGATTTTTGTTAAAATACAAAAGTGCACTGCGGGGAGACTAACTCTCAGGCTTGATTTGTTGAGCCAATGATTGCTTAATAAGATTAATTTACTATATTACTAATCATTTTGCATGAAATGTGTAAAAGTTGTGAAAGAACATGTGTAAAAAGGTACCAAACAATACAATAAAGCATGACACAGACGTGATACATGATAGATAAATGTTGATAATAAAAACCCATCATCATGACGTAATTAGTGATAGATTGATAGTGGTAAGCTCATGATATGAATCTGGAATGTGAACTTTATTATACCCTACTAATATTGTAAACGCGAAAAGTTGTGAGAATGTAGGTACCTATATGTTTGCTTATCCGTCACGACAAACAACTTAACCGATTTAAACTTGAAACATAACAGCCAGACTTCTAGAATAACGCATAAGCCCGATATTCCGGTGGGCTAACCCGCGAGGCACAGCCAGTCTGCTTTAATAAAGGTACCTACGTATCTCACAATTGGGGTTTCCAGACAAGTACCCAATTATGTAGCACTATGTGAAGAGAACTGTTTTTGTGGACATCAGGCAGGTGAAGGATGACTAGCTAATCAATAATCATGGACAATAGGGATACCTATGCAGTGTGTCTTGACACAATTGTCAACGTGTGTCCGTTGCATGAAGTAGTTGCAGATGTGTCAGCTGTGTCGCTCGATATCAAATGTCGTTGCGGTGCAGCCTGCGCGGTGTCTGTGTCGCTAGTTTCAATCCTAGAGCTAAAAATATACGATGGCAACATCTATGACCTAAAACAGACCACATCTGCAACACACACACGATTTTTTTTTATATGTGTGCTGCAAGTGTGGTCTGTTTTAGGTAAAGTGTAAGTTTCATCGTGTATTTTGAACTTTATATATTAAGACTTGAAACAACTGACACTGACACTTGACACCTTAAAACTTGAAACAACTGACAGTTGAAACAACTATCCCCGGACAGTTGATTCAAGTGTCAGTGTCGCCGTGTAACCCCTAGCTTAATAAGTGCCAAGTGCACATGAACTTAAATTACAAGTATATTAGAATGTAGGTATTATCTTATAATAGCACGCAGCAGTACTTTGAACATAATACTATAATATGGTAGGTAGGATCCTGGTAGGTAATAAATAAATAGGTCAATGGCATGTCAATGGTTAGAAATTAGTACCAACTACTATCACCTCTAAGGCTCCAATTGAGTTTACTAAAACCCGTTAAATTTAATGGGATTTGATTTTTATCTGGAATATCTCTTGGGAAGTCCCAAAAGAAGAGGGAGTCCTTACAGAAGCTATTTAATTGATTCTGTACATGTACCTATAAAGTTTCTTGTTGACTACGAGTAGAGGTTAGTTTTTAAGATGATAAACCCAAACGTAGGTTAGGTATAAACTTAGGTATAAATATATTGAATTCCAAAATGTAATGCTCCCGGTGGAATTTGAAACGATAACTTTCGGTTTACCATCACAGCCCTCTACGAACTGTGCCACGGGGCCCATTGGCCTCCAGCCGTAAATAAAATAAAGAAAGGAGGTGTCTATTGTTTTTCTGTGCAGTTGTAAAGAACAGAAAGCCTGTCCTTATAATTTATATTTGATAAGATACTCGTAAAGTCCCCGTAGCACAGTTGTAAGCGCCGTAGCACTTCTTTCTCTATTTCTTTCTCAATTTTACCGTAGCGGCCTACGGTAAATAAAAATAAACAATAAAATAATGCATGACTTTACACAGAGAGCAAACTAGCCCCAAACTAAGCACTAGGCTTGTACTATGGGTACTAGACAACGGACATACTACATATTACACTTTTTTGTAAATACATACATTTGATACTTACATAGAAAACACCCAGACTAGAAACAAATATTTATTTTTAAGCATAAATACTTGCACCTGGCGGGAATCGAACCCGCAACCTTCTTGCTTATCGTATTGCAGTCGGGCCTGCCACAGAGGCCGTCACTCATAAGCATAGATCGGATTTTGGGTGCTGTTTTAGACGTTGTCACTAACATGGATATGACTTTCCGGAATTCTAAATTCCGTAATTCCGATATTTCTTTTTAAACTTTACAAAAATATTAAATGTATTGTATGTATGTATGTAATGTAATGTATTGTAAATGTATCGTAGAAATTGTACTATTAATTAAAAAAAAAACAGGATTTTTTTAATTGAATGCATAAAACTTACTGAGTCATTTTCGTACAGCAATTTCGCAATTTTAAGTTAACAATATCCATAAGTAGAGACCCAAAATTGAACAAAAAAAATCTTTTGAAGACAGCGGCCATAAACATTGTTTATCTTTTGCAATACCTATTTTCGCTATTGTCGGCAATATTACAAAGGCGGCGCCAAGGTATGTTTGTTTATTTTTCTTCGAACAATTATTGGAAGTTGTTTATACTAAATACCTATTTTTATATATTTATTTATACCTATTTATTATTCCGTTATTTCTATGGTAAAAGTAAAACTGCAAGTTAAGCTCATTCGCTTACTTCGGTTTGTTGAGTGCAGTCTATCCGTGTGTTTTATGCTATTGTTTATTGACCCCTGCTCGTTACTTGGATTTTGGATTTCACTGCAAAACTTGACATTTTGGCTACTAAATGGACTACGATTATTGCAACTGGATTGGATATCTTTGACATTTGTCGAACTTTGGGTGAGTAGATTTTTTATATATTGTAATAGAATAAATAACATAGCCTATAATCAAGAAACTTACACGAATAACTGTAAGATTCTTGCCTTTAATTTGTTGTTAAAAAGAGTGTAGAATTTTTTTTCTTCATTCCTACAAATTTACAACTTATAGATATTATGGATTAGGCTGATTCCGTTCCGAAATATCGAGATAATTTAAATCTAAAAGTAGCTACAACACTATCTAGACCCAGAATGAAAAAAAAAAATGATCATCAGATTTCTATTTTCAACTTGGTAATTCTTAAGTAAAACTGGATATTGGGTGTTACCATGATCTTTTCTCGTTGTTTAATTTGTTGGTTTGTTGCGCAAAAAAATAGAGTATTTTTTTCTTAGACTATTAAGAAAAAACACAGAAAACAAAAAAAACTTTTTCTGTGATTTTTTTATTATTTGTTTTTTTTTTTATTTTTATTTATTTATTTTTGATTAGCTGACGAATTAAATCCTGCAATAAGTAGATCATGGTAAGGATCAAATTTCAAAATTAGCTTCCAAGTAATTACATAGTTGTTAAATTCCGCAATGTCAACTATTCAGCTCGCACACCGAGGTAGATGGTGCGTAGTGCTCTTAGCAAAGCTTGAAATAGAACAATTTAAATGTACAGAGGTACAAAAATCTACTTCCCATTTTAACCAACTCGGTCAATTTGTAAGGAAAGTTGTATTTTTGTAATATTTTCTCAACAATAATTCCATGTCGAGGGAACATTTTTGGTTTTAGTAATACATAAATTGTTATATTTTAAGCTTTGCTGGATTGTCTCTACCCTACCGTTGTAAGGAAATACTGGCTGAAAAATAAATGTTTTTAAACAAGTATTTGAAAATGTTTGTTCCACAAACATGCTTTGGGTGTGTTTTCTCTTAATTGTGATAATTATTTATACTTAGAACAGATTTTATCCATTGTTTGTATATTAAATAAAGAAATATAAACATTAAACCCTTTTAATTTATATGTGTGTTTTATTTATTTCTGACGGATAACTCTAACCTGTAAACAGAATCTCATTTTAAATTTTGAAGATTATTTTTTTCTTTAAAATATTTCTAGTAAATATGCCTTCAGCAATAAAATGAAATGATGATGATGATGATGATACTTTAGATAGTGATAGTACTCGTGATTTCGACACCTATCCTTATTCGAAATTCCAAGACGCGGAATTTTTCTCGGAATTTTTTTTGGTCGTATCCATACTTTTGATGTCGCATTTTTGAAACGGCACCCAAAAATCCGATCTATGCTCATAAGCATAACCAAATCATATTATCATGTCATCCAGAATCAGTTGAGAAAAAATCTTTTGAACTTTGCAGTTCTCCGGAACTATTAGTTCCACGGACAGACGGTCACCATCACCGTCATCATCACAATAGAAAACGCGCGACAACAGCGCAACACGGCGCTGATCAAATCGGCACAAAGATCTAATGTCATTTTGTATGGTATACCAATTCCAGCGTACTTGTATAGTTTTCATTTCAGTGAAATCATATTATCATGTCATCCAGAATCAGTTGAAAAAAAAATTCGTCGAAACTTGTAGATATACCCATGTAACATTGGTTGACGTTCGACCTCATTATACAGCACTGATATTGCCTCTTGGGTTTCTAGAGCCCATTTGCGAGGGCTTAGAAACTTGATTCTTTCATATTGCTACCCACCCATATAAGAGGAAAATGTTACAGTTGAAACGAATTTTGAAATAACGAAGGCAGAAAGACATACTGTTATTAGGACGTGTGAGTTTTTCGTAGATATGGGAAGGTATGGCCGCTATGGGATGTGATAGGTGTCTGGAAAAGCTATATTTTGTGAAATTTATTTATGCTTCTTATACCTAGGTTATTATAGGTTATACATTTTAAGATGATTTCGTACTGCTTTTCTACGACAACGAGACCCAAACCAATGAACTTCTAAAATAGGTAGGTATAGGTATTTTTGGACAATTTCTAATGCCTCAAACGAATAAATTATATTTTTTTGGTTTAAAATTGGTTATTTTATATACTAAATAATTCAAAGTGAGTAGCCACAGAATTTCACGTGTAGTCAGACACCGATAGTGCGGATATCCACCGTAGATTTTAAATAAATTCAATTTATTAGCTTGTATTCAATACAAACAACTTTAAGTTATTATACTTTCATCCTTTATTTCATTATTACAAATAGTTATCTTGCTATAACAAGATAATTGGAAACACGTGGGCACATTTTATAACTAACACTACAATCAATTTTATAATACAGTCGAGTTCAAATATAATACAGTAACTTCTAATAAAACGCCATTCATTCAATTGCGGTCGCCCCTAGACTTGAAGACGCGCTCCGTCTGACGTTACAAATCAAAAGTTATGCAAAGTGCATGCTCTTTATAATTAAACTACCAAGTAGGTACTTATTAAGGTACGAGTTGGCAACAAGCGACATGAGGCGGCAGCAGACGACGTGTCGCGGCGACACTACTGGTTTCTATGTATTTCTATGAAACTCCCTACATAGTCAGCGACACGTAGCTAGCGACGCGACGCGTCGTCGAGCGAGCGTAGAGAAATCCATAGAAGTACATAAAAACCAGTATAGTGTCGCCGCGACACTTCGTCCGCTGCCGCCTCATGTCGCCCGTTGCCAACTCGTACTTTTATATATAAACTATACTTTAAATTAAGGTCACTTACACACTATTTACACAAGTGTAAACATGCCAAATACAAGGTACATTACATTGTTATCGAGTGACATATCGACGCACGCAATTACCATTAGTCAAGCAATTGTTTAGGGATTTGCTGAGGCTCTAACTAATTTAGTACTGGATTAATTTGTGAAGATGTGAGTGCAATATAACACCAGAACGTGCGATCGTAGGCGTAATATATACGTATAGGTATAGATACGACGCCTACGTTTGCACCTTCTTGAAACTGTTCAATTTATTTTTCAATTAGGTAGTTAACTGAATACCTACTGCTGTTTCGACCGCTTCGTAGCAAAATTGAGTATTAAAGTAGTCTTTGTTAATCCAGGTTTTTGGATATTTGACATGGATTTGTACCTATAGTATAGATAGCTTGTAATCTGGATTGAAGCATCATCCTCGTCATGACATAGTATGGCACTTAGTACTTCGTTAAGACTGGGATTAATACAATGTATTAACGTATGTATTACAATGTATTAACTTCTGTATTAAGATTCATCCCAATGTATTCAGTACGTAACATAAGTTCCTATACTTTCATTTAGAGCGGTGTTGGTCAAGTGGTAGATACCGCGACTTTCATTCCGAAGGTCGTGGTTTCGAATCCAGGCCGACCGCGCACCAATGTCTTTTTCTTTAAGAAAAATTTAAGTGCGCTATTAACATCGCTCTTACGGTGAAGGAAAACATCGTGAGGAAACCGACATGTCCTAGGATAAACCACGGTCCGAAGGCATGGGATATTCGCCAATGCGGGGTAGGCTCCCGTGGCGTCTTAAGCCCTGTAAGAAATCACGTACAATGGCCCAATTGTGAGGCTAAGTGCGGAAAAGGCTCAGTGAAACTAACTAACTATACTTTCATATTAGATACTTTAATGACCTGAGGAACGACGTCACCATGTATGTAATGAAACCATTTGATTTTTCTCTGAAATTTCTTAACATAAGTATTCGCGATCTACCATCACACATTATTAATTAGGTACCTACCTACCTAACTATAATTGAAAACGTTTATTTTTAGGCGAAAAAATGTAACTAGACATTAATATCCTTATTTACAACATTTATTATTACCTATAGGTTTGTAAAATCTTAGAATACAAGTCTTAGGATCACACCGAAGACTGCAAGCAAGCAGTCGAGTTGGCGCCATTTTCATATTACCTACCTCACGTAAATACTCATTAGACCTAAATTATTTGTCGTTTCAAAGTAAATTATACATTTTCAGTTAAATTAATAACATAAAAGGTCATCATCATCAAGCATCAATAAATTTAGTTTAATAAATTACACAAATTTGCTGGCGTGACCTGTATGATATTATAATATATTGTTTTACAATTTAAAATAACTACACTAACCTACTGGTAATGATAATCGCAAGTCTTAACAGTCAAACCAATTCCAAGTTCAAACACTTCTTTTAACATCAAATTAGTCAAACAGCCAGTGACGAAGCATTTGCCAAATTAGTATAATCACAACTATACAATTATTATTTTTAATTACATGTAGGTAGTTTTGTTTATTTTAACTTAACAATAAGAAGACATTGCTACATAATATACTTTTTAAACCAACACGATTGGAACTCATAACTCGCTCGCTCAACTCTCGTCCTCTCGCGACCAAGACCGTTGTAACATGGTCGAAAAGCCGAGGTAAGAAAATTTAAAAGTAAAAATAAACACGCGATTAAGACCCGGTAAATCATTATAACAGAGCCTTATCGTCTATTACTGTAGGTAAGTTTTAATTTGCATATTAGCACCTTATTAACGTAATAATGATCATGCGCACTGCGGTTGCAAGTGATACAGCTTCAATAATATCAACGTTGCACTTAGGATATATACTAGTATATACCTACTTAGATAATTTCATATCTACTAATCGGTCTGACAATTAGACGCGTAGCCAATCCCAGGCTGTTGGTTCAATGGTTCTTCCTCCTTATACTGTTTCTTCCTGAAGCAACACACACGACAATAGAAAGCCATTATTACCACGATGCCAATCAGCGTCGGTAGCCAAATATAGAACGGCACACCCCACGGCTTAATACTCTTGGAATATTCCTTTAATAAAGCACAAGGAACCACCTTCCTTTCTTTGTGTGATGTTAAATTGTGCCATATCACGCACTCCAACTCGTTAATTTTGTTTAGATCGACTATTACAACAGTATTTTTTTCAGTTTTTCGCGACTCGGTAATGTTGAATACCTTCGTCGAATTCACTTCAGCAACAATAGATTCGACTGGAGGTTCCTTGAAACGTTCCATCTCAACACTATTATTCAAGAACGACGATATCAATTCGCAGGGCAACACCGTCTCTTGAAAATCCATCTCGTTTCTCAGGGTAAAGATTTGCAGCGAACACTTTTCGCCGGCTCGCAGTTTTCGGTTGTAATAGATTGTGGAAGATTTCGCGAGATTGAACAGCGCTAGTCCTGTGAGGAGGTCACCTAATCCCGAATTAGTTTCTCTAATTTGGTACACATAGGGTGGCAGGGCTCCGTGGTAGACCGGATAGACCGTTGGTATCACACAACGGCTGCACATAAAGATGATTTGCCTGGGAGGACGATACACAAATTTATGATGCTCAGTGTGAATGTAAGACTTTTCAGCTGAAGGGGACACACCAACGTTGACCCCTCTCTCCCATCTTGCACTCACGCACACTATATTTACATAAACGACATATAAATATAAACAATGTATTTTATGTAACTCCATTGTGCAACACGATAGAGTCCCGACGGGCAACTAACGGAATATGGGAGATGAAGCTATATACTTCTCCGAATGCAGACTTTTTGGCGCCGTCATGTCGCCCATGGGGTTGGATGCTACGTAAAATCAATGTTCTTATTGTTGAAATGTTGCCATGCAGTAATTGTTTATGTTAAGACATGTAGGATTATTTAATACGAGGTAATTAGGTTAAGACGCATTTTTGCTTTTTAAAACATAAAGTACCTACATTTGCAAAATTTAGAACAGAACAACTAGGCTAGTAATGTGGGAGCTTATCAACAACAACGGGTAAGGTACTTTTTTTTGTAATAGAAGGTATATAGTATACAGTCTTAGTTAGGAAAAGAAGCTATAGGTAAGTAGTATATAGGCTTTTGTATCTACATGACGAGAATCCCATAAAAGGATTGAAATTATAGTTTTCAGTGAGTTGAGAAAATTTTACGTAATAGGATGAATACGGAATATTACCAAACTCTCCGAATCGTTGCGAAAAGTTGGAAAACTTTTTCTTAGAAATTATATTAAAGGAAAAGTACATCTTCAAAAATTCACTCGCGGCAAGGATAGAACTCGCGTCTTTGGGTCTGTAGAGACGTTGGAGTACAGACCTAAAGAGTAAATCTGCCGAGAGTCGAGAGCAATTAAAACAATAAAACAGAGTAACTCTCCCTTACTTTTTAAGAGTTTTTTAATAGTTCGGAGTATGTGAGATATAAGTAGTTAGTGTGAATTGGACGTGATATTTGTGAATGTCAATAGTCCATCTCGTGCGGACAATGATCGCGATCGCCTCCTCGCATTCGCTACGTTTCCTGTACGTGGATAGGTACAATGCTCGGATAGAAATGAGTTATTTCCTGACGGTTATCGCCCGAGACATCAGCCGAGATCATCCTTGACAATATTAACACTTTGTGTCACACGTCATATCTACTGTTCTAGTTCCACATTTTAGAGCTAAGGCTCGGTCAGCTCTCTGTTGCTACCAGCGCGTGGGGTGGCGTGCGCTGATAAATGGCACATATTAATTATTGACAATAATTTAGGTATAGGTACATACTAGAGATGGGCCGACTAGGGGTTCTGCCGACTAGCAGACTAGCCGACTAGTCGGCAATGCAGATCTTTATAATTTCGAGATATTTAATCATAATATTATTAATCATGATTACTCGGCGATTGTTGCTCTTTTTGGATAAGTTTGCACTTCGAACGCTGTAGCGAAACTACGAAAAAATGTTTAAAATAAAAATAAAAGTTGGAAAAATAAATGGAGCTGAGGCGATTTTCTGACAACCCACCTTCTAAACTGTACTACTAATTGAATAAATATTGGTTTTATTGTATAATTGTTAGTTGCCGACTAGTCGGCATAATTTGCCGACTAGTCGGCACCTGCCGACTAGTCGGTTTCACCCGCGTAAGTCCGATCCCGTGGGAATATCTGGATCAAAAGTAGCCTATATTACTCCTCGATAATGTAGCTTTCTTTTGGTGGAAGAATTTTTGAAATCGGTCTAGTTGGTTTTGAGTTTTTTTATTACAAACATACGACACGCACACACACACACACACACACACAAATATAAATCTTTCCTCATTATAGTATTAGTGTAGATTTTGTCGATAGACATTATCATTATCGGCCACAGCTTGTTAAGATTAATATTACTTTTTATTATTGCATGTTTAAAGATTTTTTAACTGTCGGAGTCGAAGTTAACGAAGGAGACAGGGGTTTACAGTTTGCTTATTGCCGTGTCCGCGACAATGTTACCTATTTGTCGTGGACAGGCAAAAAGCGTATTTTTTTTCCAGACATTTAAAGCCTACATATGTAGGCACACTTTGGTTTCGAAACACATTTTTTCTTTTCAAATACATATTTGTTCCACGGCGGAAACCAAACCTCCGACCTTCTACGTCTGCGACGGGTATTAACCCGCCACGCCACAGAGGTCACAAACAACTAGGATCTCATTTCATTTAACATCTACAAAGCCACAAGTTAATGTTAATGCTAACGTTGTTACCTTTTCTGACTTAGTAAGAATATAGATCACGGAAAAAAATATTTTTTAACATATAATAATTTGGATAGAAACCTAACCTAACGAACCAACGTAACGATTGCGCAAGGAGAAAATCAGCGATGTATGTATCAGCAAAATTTAATCACTTCTGTTCAGAAAGGTCATGGCAAATATCGATAAAAGAGAGCATACCTACCTAGACCTGCTATGCCAGCAAAGCCTTGGGACCGATTTACCCGAAATTGCATCCACAAATTTTAATACATAACCAGACATATGAATCAATAAAAACTGTAAAACATTAAAAATCTGTGTAAGTGAGCAAAAGGTAACTAGTCTATGTTGCGATGAGACTTAGTACAATTAATAGGACCCGGAAAAATATTTTAAATAGTTATTTGATGAGGTTATATAACAACGTCATCAATACTTAGGTATAGGTGTATTTTCCGCGGTTGGTTATTTTTAACTGCAATGTGTACCGAGCTTAGTGCAATGGAACGGTGAACAATTATTGTAGGTAGACAATCTTTCAACTACACAGCGCAGCGATCACTCTAACACACCCACCCACCAGGCGGGCAATCTGAAAGTTTGCAATTTCACGCCAGCACCACCACCCATCGCCCAACCACGAAATGTCAAATCAAATCTCTAAAAATAGAAATACTATCCCTACTGCGGAGAAAAGGGTTTTCGTGTCCTTAACGCTAGTAAGTTATGTTACATATATAGTATAATGAGAGTTTTATTTGTGGTACTTAGGTATTAACCGCTAAAATTAAAATTGAATCTAAGTATTTTCCGAACAATTTTATTTACGTTTTAAAGACTCTGCTAGCTCATAATATTAGGTATTATGCACTCTTATCGATATTTCCACGACCTTTCTGAATACAAGTGACTGAATTTTGCTGATACAGCGCTGAGTTTCCTACTTCAAACACAATACCTACTCAATGTATGCTTTTACCGACTTTAAACCGCCTTCAAAAAGAGGAGGAGGTTATCAATTCCGTTGTAGGTAATTTTATATTTAGGGATAATAATTTAGTAATTTAAAAATCTTGTCAATTTAAATGCGGAGTAAAGTAATAGTATTACTTTACTCCGCATTTGAATTGCGCAATACGTAATTTGATTGCAAATACTTATAAAATCTCCCAAAACATTTTATCCATACGATAAAACTATTCAATCTTTTACCTTCGAATCAATAAAACAAATAACAGATTCCGGAAATCAGACGTATTTATATCTATAACGTAAACAACATTACATTTTGTGAGAACACGTGTATTAATCTAGCCTATTCATCGAAATGTTTTGACCTTTTCTTTCAGCAGGTGAGATTAAAAGGAAATAATTGTTATTGTGGTTTTCAAAATGTATACTTTGTTTGTGTATATGTTACCGGAAATGTATGAAACCTAGGAATTGTATATAATTCCTTGGATTTGTATATAATGGCGACCACACTCAGGAATTGTGTAAAATAATTTATCAAAGATATTTAATACATACATTTCCTAGGAAATCTACATATTTCCTAGGGATTGTATGCAATTCTTAAAGGTACCTAGGAAATGATATGATAGACAGGATAAATGTGGGTAGATGGAATTATGACGATGCTGATTAGTGTATTTGTTTGTTTGTTGCGAATTAATTGTGTTATTTTAGGTAAGTAGGTAGATACCTATACATAGTCTGTTTATTTTCCTGCTTATTTACATTTTGTGTGCATTTAAAATGCTGCTTTAATCAAGTTTTCGACATTCGATTTAGGTAGGTACATCCTAGTGACACCTCAGTTACTTTCTCAGCAACATGTATGCAACACGTTCAGATTAGGTATGATTCTAATAATATTTGCGACCTCTGGTTGCTATTTTTTTCATGTTGGTTAATGCGTCCCTACCTCCAGCAATAAGGGGGTGTGTATGGGGCCCACTAAGATCGTTGGGCCCAAGCAAACCTCACCTGCTACCTTGGTGCACCTGCTGAAGAACGGTCGAAGCTCTGGCGCAGACTTTTCCTTCGGGGTTGGGAGTCGCAAATCTCTACGGAAAGTCGCGAAAAAGTTTGCCATACGAAAAGGGCGCTGCCGCATTACGATATGCATGCAAATGACTTCACTACTCGGGATGCCGAAGATCGTGCGAAGTGGAGACGAAAAAGTAGGAAAGCGGACCCCGGGCTCTCGAGAGGGATGCAACCGGGAACATCGCTCGGATGATGATGACCTCCAGCAATAAGTATAAGCAACTAAACACTATAAAGAGATAACATTTAACAATATTTACGTGAATTTAATATATCCTACCTACAGTGTACAACAATGAGCATAAGGAAATGATGAAAAAAGTATTCTTACATATCTATAAGATCACACAAGTGTGGAAATTGCTACAAAAAAGTAAACATTACTAACTATTAGGTTGAAAGTATAGGTACCTACTTATAGAATATTTACCTAAGTACAACAGCTTTATCTATTTCACTTATCATCAACAGACAGATTACAACGTTGTTAATAAAAGTAATATTTGCACTATCTGTGTCCAGAAGCTCAATAAATTTCAGCTTTTCATTATATAAACCTATATCCTGACTACATTATCTAATTATCTAACTTTGTCTATAGGTGCTTTACAGGTCGTATCATTAGAATAATAAAAACACGCATCCAAGACAGGCAGATAAATGTAGAGTTGCATAATTGATTTTTAGATTTCTTTTTCAGAAGCAGAAGATTGATTTAAGAATTTTCATTTTCAAAAGATCATAAAATTAGCAGACGTACCTACCGGACCTAACAATAACTCACATAGCTATGCTATACCTACTTAGGTAAAAAAATAAAAGACAAAAAGGAAGAAAAGATTCATTAAAAAGATAGAAAGCCTTCTTACTAACTAGTTGGTATTTAATTTTGCACCGATACCGTGAAATGGAGGGCAGTTAACAGTAGGCACTCAATACATAATACCCATAGGTACACATTTCTACAAGCAGTGTTAATCCAATTAACTGAATGACCATAACGACGGCATTACGATATGAAACATATTAATAAAAGCTAAAGCTGTTATCGGGTATAGCTGGGAAGGGCACACTAGATCGTGTTACTGCAAAATTTGATGTCAATTTAATGATGTGGTTGGTGGAGGTTGATCACCGAAAAATGTGACGCAGTTTTCTTTTACGTAGTATTTGTGTGGGTTCATAGTATAGATTATTTTATTTAGGACAACAAAATGATATGTATCGGATTTTGATTGAAGGCATCCCGGGGATAAGATTATTATATGATCAATAGGACATCCTAACCAGCCGCGATCAAGAATGTAGTCAGAATCAAAATCATATAATTTATTTCGCAAACACGGTATGTAAAATTTAATAAAATTATTTAAACTCTTTCTAAATAAATGTACCTAAAAACCTACAAAGTCGAAAGTCGATCGAAAACGTAAAGAAATGTAAAGAATTTCGAAGTCGAGCATCGAAATTCTTTACATTGGACGATCGAAAAGTATTCGTTCATATTAAAATCCAAATTCTAAATTAGATCACACGTATTTAAGGTCTACCTACTCTTTTCTCTATACAAACTTTACAAATGTAGTCGATTGTTTCTTCCCAGGATGAAGATATTAGCAAAAATATGTTTATGACATAGGTAGGTATAATCGCAAAATCAAACGCAAACTCGAAAAATCGCAAATTGCTAAATAAAAATATCGCAAACACAAGGTGTGCGTTTTCAGCAGTCAAAGAGTAAATTTCTGTCAACCTTATAGTTATCAGGTAGATATCTATACATATATATAATAAAATCGTAACTCAGCGGTGTCTGTTTTTGGAAGATATAAAAAAAATATAAATTGTATGGGTATCTATTAACGCAGCAGAACCTATTTTTCTGTTTTTCTGGTTGTCTGTTTGTCTGTTTGTCTGTTTATCTGTTTGTCTGTTTGTGTGTGCCTTTGTGCCCGCTAATCTCAGAAACGGCTTATCCGATTTTAACCAAATTTGGTATGCAGATAGCTTTAGACCCCGATTAACATATAGGCTATTTTTTATCCGGATATTTAATCCGGTTATCCGGATAAAGTGTTTTTTTCTGCTTTTACTTAATTAGTTTGAATGTTGTATTGAAGAAATATGTTGTGTGGAATCAACCCATGATTAACCGGATATCCTGTCGAAAAAAAAAACCGGATATCCAGTTTATTTTTCAGGAAATTTCTAAAATACCGTATACCTAGACAGGTATACGAAAGATCCGGATATGTGGAGAGACCTCCACATATCCGGATCCTTCGGACATACGGAAATTCTTTATAATGGCTGTTTTTAACCGACTTTAAAAAAAACAGGAGGTGCTCAATTCTAGCCGCATACTGTTTGTATGTGAATATGTTCACACCGTACTCCGGCAAATAAAGTCCGGTTTCGATCATTTATTTTTTATTTGGAAAGTTGGTCCCATAAATTGTTGGTGAAGATCTGATGAGAACGTTCGGAATGATAAGCAGAATAGCATCCCACAATGCTGTAAATTACTAATTTTTGGACTTTCATCAATAGAATCGGCTTATAAAGAACTAGGTACAAATTGATAGACCTCCTAAAACCACCTTCTCAAAAATCCCTTAGTGATTAAAGTTGTAACCGTAACTTCAACGCATCAGTAATAGCAATTTTGATAATTTTTAGTGGCAGTCGAAGATGCAATAAAAATGATTAAAAAATATAGCTCTAATCGGGAAGTTTTACTGGGTAGATTCAGATTGCATGTAGTTTACGTGGCACGATGGCAGCTGTGGATTCCGAGTCGAGGGTTCCGCGTTTGTATCACAGACCGCACTCCCTTTTTAAGAAACGGTGGCCTGCCGAGCCGAGTGATGGCTTCCGATTCGAGAGCTGCGCGTACGAGTCCCGAGTCCCGGACACGACGTTACGTTTTACCCTCCAGATGGTCGTCCACCTTGCCGTTGTGAGGGGACTCAGTAGCTGCAAGCCAAGAGGAGCACGACGTGGGAAACCGGGCTTGCCTGGCTTCTAATCCGTAATCCCGCGTCAGCGGGCTCGGGGTCCTTTCCGCAAGAAAGGGGCCGCGTGGAAGACAACCACTATAAAAAATCACCTCAGCCTCTGGTGGTGAACTCGGTGGGGGGCTTTATCACCGGCTTTGGGGACCTCGAGACGGTGGCGTGACCATGCCGAGGGAGGGAAGATGGAGAGAGATTGTCTATCGGGCAGAGGCAGAGATGAGGCTTGGAAAGGCCACCGTTGTCAGGATGTAGTCCATAAGGAATTCCCACTGGCCTCGACACTTGTGGAGCGAGGGACACCATGGGGGCTTAGATTATAAACCTATGGTAGGGAGCCCAACGAGAGTGGCCTGACGGTGCATAAGGCGCATTACCCACGTAATAAAAAAGATATCATGTAGTTAAGCTGCCAGACTTCAGCTTACATAACAGATAAGTCGGTTGCACTGTATGTAGGAGAGCTTATTTTTATTGTTTTGTCCTTTTTTTCGAAGTCGGGTTTTGATTTTTTTTTATATTTTCGATAAAGGCTACTTCTTATAATAAGTAATGCGAATAAGCATGCAACACGTTACCTACCGCTGCGCTGTGCAAAATCTACACTTAAATAAGACTGTGCCATGATTCTCTTCTGTTCAGCAACAGACTTCCCTGGTTATCCGTTCAAGTGTAGACTTTTGCACAGCGATGGGTAGGTAGTCCGAAAAACGCTGACGAAGTCGCGGGCACAGCTAGTATATAATAAAAATAGACATTTAATTAAGAAGTTTAATTTAAGATACCTACTTCAGTGACCACTTACGCTATTTCACTTCCGGTCGTCATCATAAGACTGTAATGAAATGTCATTCATCTTCATAATCTTCCTCATCATAAACTTTAATAAAATGTCGAAACATTTTGGACAAACATAATGTCCCCGTTCATCTAACTAAACGAGCGATAAATGTCTGCGTCTAACAACTTATTATAAGATAATGGAGGATAATATTATGCCACTAGTACCTACCGCCCCTCGGTATCACCTGCATTCGCAAAGTCCCATTTCCGTGTAAAACCCTAAATAAAAGTATTCGTTAAGATCTGTTATTGGCTTTTTATTACTTAAGCTATCATTTACCCCCTTACTAATAAACGATGACTAACGTTACGTAACGTTTGTCTTTTACTGTGAATGAAGTTTCAAAGTTAACAGACATAAACAAACTTTACGTAAACTTAGTCATAGTTAAAAGTAAGGGGGTATGTATACCTAAGTTGCAATAGCTGTTGGTTTTCCAAATAAATAAATACAAACAAAAGCTATCTACCCTTGCTATCTATCTTCTTCTTCTAATATATAAAATTTCCATGTCACAATGTTAATTACCGTACTCCTCCGAAACGGCGCGACCGATTTTTACCAAATTTTATACCTATGCGTATTTAGTAGGTCTGAGAATCGGCTACTATCTATAATTTATAAGGCAAAACAACGTTTGCCAGGTCAGCTAGTAGATATCTAAATTGGAATTGATCTTCACGTGGAATTTTATCAAAATCGGTGTTCTTTTATAGCTTCCTTTCGCTTCCAAGGGGTAGATATAACATCTTATATATAAAATTTCCATGTCACAGTGTTAGTTACCGTACTCCTCCGAAACGGCTTCACCGATCTCCACCAAACTTTACATACGCATTCAGTAGGTCTGAGAATCGGCTACTATCTATAATTTATCAGGCAAAACAACGTTTGCCGGGTCAGCTAGTATCCTTCTAAATTTGGAAGTTAAGTAAACGAGTATGTTTGTTATTCCTTCACGCAAAAACTACTAAACCTATTGCGATTAAACTTGGTATGCAGATAGCTGGAGATCTGGATTAACACATTTTTACTTTTTGTCCCGATATTCCCACGAGATCGGGACTTACGACTTGAAACGAAAAAGGCGCAGCTAGTTCCTGATATTTTCAAATCTGTACGAGTTGGTGAAGCAGAAACGAGACGAAGACGAATAATGATACAAATCAGAAATATTTTAAAGAAACAATACTTCTGCAAAAACACAACACATGATAGACGCAGGGCTGGATTCGAACCCGCATCTTACTCAAACCGGGAGCACGACTTGAACCAATTAGTCTACCGGCGTCGATACAAATCAATTGAATTCATTCAATTAATGGTCCCGCTACAGAAGCCTTAGGTTTCGTTATAAGAAATTGAGAGAAGCAACGGTTTCTTTCTAATTATTTACGTCAGTGCATTGGTCGTAGCCACTTCATAGCGGTAGGTACGGTCAGCGTCAAAAGACAACGACAACAATCAGATTTTTAAAATCGCTATATGTACATCATAATTGGGGGGTGTCGGAACTCTACCTTCTAGCTCTTTTATTTTCAGAATGTGTATCCAGTTTTCACACCCCACAATTTCAAATACGTCATGTAAATCTTGAATTTGTTCATCGAATTTTGATTCTGATTGTACCACTTTAGCTTAGTAGAGAAAAGTCGGTGCGAACTGCGAGGCACCAACTACTAGGTAAACTGTGGCAATAGTATAATTAAGTATTAATCTAATAATCTACCAATGTCAAAGCTTCCATTGTTTGACCGATTTCGAATGATTCGGTTAAACTTTTAAAAGCATTATAAGGTTGAACAAAAGATTTTATCCAGTAATGAAGTCAATATCAAGTTGACTAAGATTAGGTCCTTTAGAAATTAAAATTTATTAGATTGGTGGTTAATGGGTTGTATAAGATATTAAAGAAGTACCTTCAAAGGTCACAATTTAAATACCTACTCACTGATAATTATTACAAAAATGTAGATTTTGCGGACAAACTCGTCTAAAATGTGGTTTAAATATAGATCCTATTAGGTAGTTAAATAAAATTAACTCAAACTATATTTACCTGAGTTAATAGTAAGACCCGACACGTATTTTATAACTAAAGCGTCTCAGTGTTGTTAGTTTTCTCGAAAACGGTTCAACAAGTTTTGGAAATTTTGCAAAGTTTCGCTAAAGCTGAGGTGCTAAAGCTTGAAGTGTTAGTATTACAAAATTACCTACAATTGCTAAACCGTTTTCGTGAAAAATCTAACAATGCAGAGCAGAAGAAAAATCTAATGCTGATTAGTTGTTGAGATATTAGAATAGATACGTGGCCTGTTTAATTTCAGAGTAACCTGGTAGGTCTCTATTGAGTTCAAATCACTCGACAAAAACTAAACTCTTTATGATCGAGTCAACCATTAAAACTCTGCGCACTTTAGTCGTGTAAGGGTAAGAGATTCATTGTATTCAAATAATAAACGGCCCATAAAATATATCAAATTGGACGACCTTTGTCGTAATACCTACCGGTACACTAAGATAGCAGATAATATCGTAACAAGTAGGTAAGTACAAATAAGAATAGGTAATTACTTAAATTACCTATTCTTATTTAAGTAGTAGGTACCTACCGACTACTACAGTTTCTACAGGAATTTACTATATTTACAGGAAAAATGTTTCTTTTAATACAGGAAAAGGTTAGTAAATATGTCTATCCTAAATAGCAACTTACCTATAGCTGTCCTAGTGCGGACATTCCTAGAGTAGCACATGGGATACAGGATAGCCCAGTACCGATCAACGGAGACCGCCACCAAGCAGAAAATGCTGATAGTACACAGCATCACCAGCAGCGACACGGTGAATAGACACGCGTGAATGTTCCTCGGCAACCCAACCGAAGCCAATATCGCGAACGGTATCCCCAACAGCCCCACCAACAAATCTGCTATAGCCAATGACACTATGTAATAGTTGGTGCGACGTCTCAGTCTCCGATCCTTTCGGAACACGTAGATCACCATAGAGTTTCCCACTATCGCGACCAACGCCACAAGGATCTCGAAGGTGGTGTAGACAGCATGCAGCTCTGGAGTTGGCGACCGGTGCGGCGCCGAATCCGGCGTCGTCGAATAGTCTTCAACCATATCCGAAGACCCTCACTTTCCACCATGACATATTGTCCGTATCAACAGTCGCGAACGTTTTGGAACTCTGACGGCCATAGGGATATCCAATAACCGAAGGTATCCACTGACAATGTTACAGTAATAGTTTGGGAACTTTCGAAAGGTGTTATCAGTTATCATTCGGATCACAAGTTAGGTGCGATGTATGCGAGCGTGTCCCGCCCGCGAGGCGCTCGTCCCATCACTGCGGCCGGTTGGCGCGAAACGCTCGCGTCCTGACGTCCGACGCCGACGCGTTACCAACACAAGACGTATTTGTTGCAGCAAACGAGGAACATTTGTGTGTCAAAACCGAAATCTTACTATCAGATTCCTGAAGCTCACATTACGGAAGCACATGCTAAAAAAGCACACATGTATTCAAACGACACGCAGACGATACAAAAGATCCATCAGAATTTCTGACCATCTTTAAATTAAAATTCCCAAGAAATCATTCCCACTAGATCCATAAAACAGATCACACTTTTTTTATTTTTTACATAATGTGCGCGAAAGGTGGAGCCCATGAAACGGTCTCACAGTAAGAGAATTCCTAGACAGAGCGTTCCCAACTAGAGAGTTCACAAACTCGTAGATTAGGTGACTTGGCCCCGTTTCATGGGCTCCACCTGTCTCGCACATTATGTATTGGAACTATGGAAGATGTTTTGGAACAAAATTCGTAATTAAAAAAAATAAAAATGTGTATTTTTTCCTTTGAATTTTCACTCCATTTTCCCCATAAGCCTTATTTTTAACAAGTTGGTAGATTTTTATGCTACATTGAATACACCGTTGTAATAAGGGATGTCAAGAGCATTTCTAAGAGTATTTGATTGAACTCCTCGATCACTATTAGTTTTGTTTTTAGAATGATGTTTAGTTGACCTTTCGGACAACATTTTTTTATTTTCTTAACTTTGAGAGCCCATAACTAATTATTGTCTCATTATTTTGGACTAACAATGCCTTTGATAGATCAAGGATACATCTGGGACCAAAATTGAATAAAAAGTTTAAGCGAAAACATGTACAAAAAAGTTGTAAGGGTAAAGAGGTAAAATTTGGGAAAAAAATAAAAAATCTCAAAAATTATCATAAAAAAAAATGTGAAGAGTTAGGGTCTTTTCCTTCAAATTGTTTTTTACAAATAGGTCCAGCTACACGCCCACCAGGTTTGTCTAACTCTCCACCAAACACCCTGTATAGACAAAAGGCAACAGAAACAAAACCAAAGATCTAAATAGAAATAGAAACAAAAGACGATCTAAAGGCTCATTAAAATATTGCTCACGCATTCTACAAATACAGTACGTACGCCTACGAAATAAATGCGGCCTGGGAGTTATTTTTAACGGCAGAATCCCTCGTCTATGTCTCCCCAACACTTGTTGCAGTGGACTGTGGACTAGCCACTACCGCCCGCCCTTGAAAAGGATCAAGTTCATTCGTGCGACCGCATACATAAAAGTTCTAACTACAATAACTCTTCTTAGTGTTAACGGTAAAAGGTTTCCCCTGTTGTTTTGAAGGTTGAACATTAAAATCTATAAAAAGTCTGGAAAGAAACCGAAGTACTAGGTAATCTGAGGTGCCTACTTAAGAGGAAAGTCTACCTACTTTTCAAACATCTCATCTTCTCATCCGAGCGCTGTTCCCGGTTGCATCCCTCTCGGGAGCCCGGGGTCCGCTAAACCCAAAATTGATTTGGGGTCGGCGCAGTAGGTAAGTCAACATTGACCATACCTTCTGCAAATAGATTTAGCAATATTTTTTCGGCCGGCCGCCTGCCTGACACCAACGCTCCTAGGGACTAAGCAGTTTATCCGCCACCGCGCGGAGAGAACTTAAGGTTTGCTAGTGTCCCTCAGATCCCTTAGTCGCCTTTTACGACACCCACGGGAAGAGATGAGGTAGCCCTACTCTATGCGGGGCTACACGACTGTTCTCCAAATATAAGTAGTCGATTGTTTCCTCTCGCGATAAAGAGAAAATATTATGTTTATGCCATAAAACTTATATCTGCCATGACATGACCATGCCACTAAGTTTTTATTTTTTTCTAATTAGAATAGATGTAAAATTTTGAAACATTAGACTAGGTATGAAAAAATCACAACATGGCATGGCATTAGCATGGTCAATGATCATCTATACTAATATTATAAAGCTGAAGAGTTTGTTTGTTTGAACGCACTAATCTCAGGTACCGCTGGTCCGATTAGTATTGAATTCTTTCAGTGTTAGATAGTCAATTTATTGAGGAAGGCTACTTTTGATCCCGATATTCCCACGGGATCGGGACTTACGCGGGTGAAACCGCGGGACGCAGCTAAAATATATAATTTTTGATATGATAGTGTCTGATATAATTTTTTTATAGCATTAACATATTTAGATTTTTCTTGTTTTCGCGATGTTGCTTGTATGGAAATTAAAATGAATCGTGTATCCCCGGCATAGAATAGGGTTACCCCATCTCTTCCCGTGGGTGTCGTAACAAGGGATTTAGCAACCCGTTCCATACTCCTACGCATATATGTTATAGCGTCCCAAGCTGTGACCAACAAGGGATTTAGGGGGGACTAGCAAAACTTAAGTTCTCCCCGCGCGGTGGCGGATAAACTGCTCGGTCCCTAAAAGGGTTGGTGTCAGGCAGGCGGCCGGCCGTAAAAATATTGCCAAATCCATTAGCAGAAGGTCAATGATGACTTACCTACTGCGCCAACCCCAAATATTTGGGGTTTAGCGGACCCCGGGCTCCCGAGAGGGATGCAACCGGGAACATCGCTCGGATGAGAGAGATGGAAATCAAAATGAACATATTTTCTCTAATGTCTATAACCAGGGACGAAACAGACGTCTACGTTTGTAAACTTTGTATGGAGAAAGAGTAGGTACACTATCCCCTTAAGTAATAGTAAATCAATCTCCTAAAAGGTTTGTATTTAGGTAAAGTAGATTTGAATGCTGTTGATCCAAATTTCTTTATTTTTCTTTTGATTGATAACAAATAACAATACTTGGAAAAAGAGCAAAGTTTCAGTTTCTTCTCAGATTTCATACGGTTTCAGAAAAGTTGTTTTCAGTTAGGTCTAACTAAAACATGACTAGGATAAGTTCCCTATAATTTTTCACTAGCTACGCCCGCGGTTTCAAGCGCACAAAATTAGTTCCTCTAATAATGAAATTAGAGTATGTAGTATGTACATAATACATAAACAACTCCATCAGAATTGTTCGAGACTAGGGATCATGAAAAGGGAAACAAACAGACTTTCGCATTTTATTACGTGAGGTGTTTTTTGAAATTTTCTGTCCCTCCCTCCCCCCCTGGTGAGATGTCGTGAGATTTTATTCAACCCCCTCCCCCATCCTCCAATCTCACGTGAGATTTTTCAAAATGTGGGTTTCTTACGTAAACGCGTTGGATTGTTATTGTAAAAAGAAAAAAAAATTGCAGTAGTAACCGGAGCAGTAAAATACAGCTCCGGTAGCAGATTTTTTTTTCAGTGTGTACAATCTGGATTAAATGGACCAAAATAGTATTAGATTCTTCTTCTGTTTTCGCGATGTTGTATTGAAATTAAAGACATTTTTCGGTTTGAATCGCGTGGTTTTTATTACTTTTAGCATTGTTACAACGCTCAACGTTTCGAGACCTTTCCAGGTCTCTTCTTCAGGATAGACATCATATCATCACCATTCTTCATTTTTCGGTTTGAACCACGCGATTCAAACCGAAAAATGACTTTAATTTCAAAATAGTATTATTTTTTTTGTTTCAATCAGAAAAAAATTGCGTGATATTTGCCGAGACCCTCCCCTCTCACCAACGTAAGATTAGATGAGATTTGACTCGACCCCCTCCCCCCCTTAAACATCTCACGTAATTTATGGACGCCCCCTTAGTAGAAATTAGTTTAAGTGAAACAAAATGAAATCATTAAGATATGAAAAAAATCTATACTTCGTTTTTGAACTCGCCTTTTGATAAATTAAGCAAAACAAAACTATGTACAATTATTATTAATCAATATCACACAATATTTTTGATATACAAGTAAATAAATACATACATCAGACACAAATCCATAATTTCATTTCAGAAAACAATAAAATTGAACACACCAGTTTAAAGCAAAATATTTAAACCAACTTTAAAGATGGTTATTAGATCATTGGACTTAATAAAAGTAGTATAACTATTACTACAACTATAACTATTTTTATGGTCTATTGAGAAATGCATAGAGATTCTAATTTTTAAGTTAATTCGGATGCAGTCTATGTACTAAATGTTTTGGAATTCCTATATTCAAAAGATTTCTTTTATCTATTTGCTCTAAATTGGGATGAAAATGCATGAGTGCATCAAAACAGATCTCACTCAATTTGGGTATGCTAAGCCAGACTTTGTACAAAATGTTATTTCTACTTGTAGCATCCTGCTTTGGTTCAATACCACCAAAAATAAACATGCATCCATAAGAAGTCACAGCTGATGAGTGAAAATACAAAGGGTTAGGTAATTGAGCAGTTTTCATTAAAGTCCATTGTAAATCTGATATGTTGAGCCTCCAAATGTCATCAAACACTGCTTGTCCGTCCGAGCCTCCGGCTACAAAAACCTGGGCTCCATTAGGTGTGTCTATTTGCACAGCACTATGACATTTTCTTGGTAATGGTGCTAGGGGATGTGTCTCAGTATCGTCTGCTTTAGCCATTAATATTGACCAGGTTTTAGTGTCTAAATCGTACATTGGGATTTCCATAAGTTCAAATGCCCATTCTCCCGTACCACCGCCAATGATGTATAATTTGTTACCTACTCTTGCCACTTCATGTCTGTATCGACCAATTGGTTCGCCTTCTTGTCCTGTGCCAATGAATAGTGATTCCCAAGCCAGTGTCCTTAGATCTAGCCTATAAAAAAAATGAGCACTGTTAGTGAATACTAGATTTTACTGGTGGCTTTCACTTGTTTAATAATGTATTATTTTTGTAATTAAGTTAAGTACCTAAAAATATCACAGTTGTAAGCAAATCCGTTAGTACCACCGATAGTGTAGAAATGCCCGTCATAACAGAGTACTGACTGTCCATACTGTCCCGGTGGTCTTGTGCCACTAACATCTATTATTTCGAATTTATTCCTGGCCTGGTCCAAGCCTGGACTCCATACAATCACGTCATTACTACATTTATGTCCAAATGGTTCTCCTGTGCCTCCAAAAATCTGAAAAAGAAAAATATCACATCAAATTTTTTATCAATGCGAGGTTTCAGAATAAGCGACATCATAATATTGTATACTTAATAATTTTATTGTAAAAGTACTAACCATGAGATGTCGACCGTAAACACACATGGCATTTGAAGCCAGCTCTTCAGGCATATTTTCGAGCACCCGATGATGTGTCCATTTCCGACGAGCTATGGAAAAACTCCACAACTCCTTGAATAACGGCCTCTCAGGGCTCCAAGTCGGATTCTCTCTTTCAATACTAGTTAGAGGTAAAGATGGGTTATAGCCGCCAAAGCAATAAATATTCTCATCGTCACAAGCGATCCGGTGTCCGCTACGAGGCCTTGGACACTCGAAACTTCGGCACCTTACTTCTGTAACCTTATATGGCTCAAACACGTAGTCTTGTTGAGATCCCATGATGTTATGGTGTGTGAATCAAAAACCTTTGACGTTGTTCATTTAAGCTTTACAAAACAGACTTTTATTTTCGGATTAAGAAACAATTTCAAGCAACACACAGAAGATCACATTCATGTCCTTTTACAATTTTTCGAAAAACGAAAATATGCGAAATGCATGCAATCATGAATGACACATCATCTGCCGTCAACGTCACATTTCAATATTTTCATGTATGACTGACACTGACAACTTCTTCCAAAGTGCATCGATGGCCTTGGCCGAAAACAATACAGCACTAATCTACTATAACCTGTGACTATTTCAAGCTCTTCAATGTTTTCAGCGAGGCCACTTGTCTTGAATTCATGCAGACCCCAACTGAGTTAATAATGTCTGAAACTCCTCGTAAGTCAATTTCTGCTGTCCAACGCTTTTGAAGTGGTGTTTCATGAATCATAATGCGTACTGCTGATTCTCTCAGGGCCTCTAGCGCTGGCCCAGCTGGGTGCGTTGAAATGCCACGTGACCCCTTGCTCATTCGCATAATGATAAAATCACTGTTATTCAGTTGTCTACTTAATACTCTTTGTGTAAATGTTTCCAGGTGCCTATTTTGTTCCATTATAGTTATTACATCTACAGAGGACTGCCTCGGCCTCGTCTGGAATACATCCTTCTAACTAAAGGCTGCTAAAAATGCTGGAGTACTCAAGTCTGATACTAAATGAACCGCTTCGGTGCTCAAACGCACAGACACAGCATATTATGTCCTTTGCTCGTTTGATCCCAAGTCCTTTATTGATCATAAGAACGAGGCGACTGTTACCATTTCCATACAAACTTAATACCAAAATAAATTATGAAAAAAATAGTTTTCTATCCTAATATCGATATTATTCGGATTAAGATTTTACTTTTAAAGGGTCCCCACTGCAAGGTTTTCCAAAATATTCATTCGAAATGAAATAAAACGGAGAAACATTTTTTCATTGAAAAATGTTTCTCCGTTTTATTTGAATGTGTAAAGTAAAGTAAAATCTTAATCCGAATAATATCGATATTAAGGTAGGAAACTTAATTTTTTATAAGTAAGTAATTCTATTTTATTATTATGTTTGTATGGAAATGGTAACAGTGCCACCTTTTTAAATCTTTATTTTATTCATTTTTTGCAGCAATAGTATTTGTTGCTGCATCATCAATGGATAAGATACAATATAATATTATCATCTGTGAAAATTTAACTATCTATATATCACAGTTCATGAGTATGATGCCGGCGCCTCACATGGGCTTATGACTTGGTTCCAACGTTGGCTACGAATAGAATGGCCAATAATTGCAACCAAGGTTGCGGCCTCATATGGGCTCCAATATAATTGGGCAAATACTCATGCCAAGAGCATTGGAAGGCTGGACGTTCGGGCAGATACCATTTATTCATCAAATTTATTGCTAGCAAGTCATGTCGGACGGGACACTTTTTGCTATGGCTACTTACGCCCACGCATTGAGCACATATTATTATTATTTAATTAGTCAAAGGAAAAAGAAGCCAAGGAAACGGCGATTTTGGATGATAAACATATCGTATAAATAAACAAAATATGATATGATAAACAACTTAATATGATAACATCAGGAAACATAATATGATAAACAAAAACATATCGCAGCACGTCCAGCACTCACATCGGCAGAGCGCGTACTGATGCAACCAATGTGTGGATCGAGAAGGGACGTTGGACCCAAGTTGCCCCCCCGCCTACACACTTCACTCCCCTCGCCTTTGAACTTGTACAAAAAACCGACACAAGTCGGATTGACATTGGCTATTGGACGCAATGTTCTGTTTTTATCCAATAACGTTCCAAGATCGATCCTCACATTGGTGTGTTGGATCCAACAGTATAACTTGGAGCCAACATAACCCATGTGATGCCGGCGCCTCACATGGGCTCTCAGGGTCGCTTCTCGATCCACACATTGGTTGCATCAGTACTATTCAGTACGCGCTCTGCCGATGCTCACATCGGCAGCACTCATGCTGGACGTGCTGCGATATGTTTTTGTTTATCATAATATCATATTTTGTTTATTTATACGATATGTTTATCACCCAGAATCGCCGTTTTCTTAATCTTTCTTAATAATTATATGTGCTCAATGCGTGGGCATAAGTAGCCAGAGCGAAAAGTGTCCCGTCCGACATGACTTGCTAGCAATAAATTTGATGAATAAATGATATCTGCTCGAACGTCCAGCCTTCCAATGCTATTGGCATGAGTGTTTGCCCAAATATATTGGAGCCCATATGAGGCCGCAACCTTGGTTGCAATTATTGGCCATTCTATCCGTAGCCAACGTTGGAACCAAGTCATAAGCCCATGTGAGGCGCCGGCATGAGGCGCCGGCATGAGATACAGACAGACAGTGGAGTCTTAGCAAATTTAAAACGGGTCCCGTTTTTAGCATCTGGGTAGAGAATTAAAAACACCCAGCCAAGTGCGACACTCGCGCACGAAGAGTTCCGTACCACTATCACAATTGAGTACGGAACCCTAAAATGGTTTACAAAAACCAATTTTTAAATTTGATAGGAAAATGTGAAATATTTAGCTTCGATTCATAAGGTCATAGCCCACTTACACGACTCCGCTCCCACCCGGCTAAAATAACATAATTCAAATATGGGCTTTAAATATTGCTCTTTAGATATATTTTACATTGGCATCATAAATTAGCAGACAGCTCGCTTTCAGCGAGCTTACCGCCGCGCCGTCAGACTGCTCGGGAGTTGACGCCTCGCTGGCCGCACGCTTACTGCTAGCAGTCGCCGCGCGCGTCGTCGCGGAGTGTTGCCAACCGTACGATTTAAATCGTATACGGTACGGTAAAGGCGGGTGGACAGCTGGCCGTCTGCTAGCTGTCGCCGCGTGGACTGCTGGTTGCCTGCTAGCTGTCGCCGCGTAGACTGCGAGCAGTCGTCTTAGTTTAGGGCAGTGTTGGATGGGAGCGGTGTTGGAGCAGTCGTTTAAGTGTGCTATGACCTTTACTCCCATCATACGACCGCATCTCTCAAAAAAAAATGAAAAAAGAAACTGGCACAAAGAAAATCTAAAACTTATATGAAACTCTTTGGTAAGTGAAGGCTGACTGGTCTAATTGACATACAGGGCAGCCATTTTGAATTCCATGACCTACTCGATTTGACTTCGACCAATCAGAAGCGACCTCACATTGTACTAGAATTCCTTTATTGTTTTTGAAACACGTTTGTTGTATGGGAGTCCCTCTTAAATATTTAAGTTGTTTTATTTTGTTTTTATTAGTATTTGTTGTTGTAGCGGCTACCGAAATAAATCTTATGTGAAAATTTCAACTGTCTAGCTATTACGGTTCATGAGATACAGCCTGGTGACAGACGGACGGACAGACGGACAGACAGCGAAGTCTCAGTAATAGGGTCCCGTTTTCACCCTTTGGGTACAGAACCCTAAAAATGGAGATTTCTCACCCTTTAAGTATTTCTCTCTCCGTACACCTGCGACTACCTGGGTCCTGGGTATACCAATTTGACATGGGATCTCTTTCAAATAAAAAGCAAATGAATTCTACACAAACTTTATTTTTATTTATTATAATGTAAGTACCTATAATTATGTATGAGATTGTATTACATATAAAATTACCCCCGACGGAAAAAGAGGGGTGTTATAAGTTTGACGTGTCTGTCTGTGTGTGTATCTGTCTGTGGCATCGTAGCTCACGAACGGATGAACCGATTTTAATTTGGTTTTTTATGGTTGATAGGTGACTTTTGCGCGAGTGTTCTTAGCGTTCAGACGCACAGTACCAGAAACGCAAAATATCTTTTACGCGGATGACCATAATTTCATACGTAAAATACCTGATACGTGGATGACCTGAATTCCATTACGCAAATTACCAGGATTTAAAAATTACGCATAGTACCAGACATGCAAATTACCTTATACGCGGATGACCTGAATTCCATGAAAACTGCTGTTTTGGATGTGGTGTAAAAGGGGTGTTATAACTCATACAGTTAATATTCTTAATTACATTTATGGTTATAACTAGACCCCGTTGTTATCCTCGATGTACTTGACGTCATGAAAAAGTAAGTTGGGGACTAAGTGGCACACTATATATTTTTTTTCAATAATGAAAGTGTTTTTATTTGACGACCTCCGTGGCAGAATGGTATAGCAACCGGAATGTCAAACCGGAGGTTGGAGACTAAGTTTGAAAGAGTTTAAGACTTGTTGAAACACTTGATGCTAAGTGAGAGATTAAACACTCCTTAGTAAAAGTAGGTGGTACTGGCCAGTAATTATTCCATTTATGGACTGATGTATTATTGACGTAAGCTTTCACACGAAAACATGTCGGAGGCATTAACAATTACTAAAAACCAATTTGGGAATAATTTATTAATTCACGATGGTTTTCGTTACAATTTTAACGTGCGAAATAAGAATTCCAATAATTGGCGATGTGTAAATAAAAGATCAGAGAACTGTAATGCATCCATAACACTCGATTTGACAAATAAAACCATCTTACGATGTAGTCAACATTTCTGCCAAAGAAACGTTGATAAGTGCAAGGTAATTATTGCCATGAATCAATGCAAACAAGAAGTGTGTGATGATCTAGGCTCTGTATCAATAATCGTAGAGAAAAAATTAGAAGCTCTTGGTAATGATGGAGTCCGTGGTTTGCCTACCGTAAAAGAAGTACAGGATTCCATGTATAGAGCCAGAAAGAAATTTCTGAACAGTGACAAGCTGACTTATCGACGGTTAGAAGACGTTGAGGTTCCTGATGTGTTAGCGAATAAATTTTTGTTATGCAGCGATGGAGACACGGAAAAAATTTTAATATTTTGTTCCCCGACAGCCAGAAAATTTATAAAAATTTTTGGATCAGACATGTATTTCGGTGACGGTACGTTCAAAAGTGCTCCACCCCCTTTCGCACAGTTATATACTATAAACATGGATCTGAATTCTACCGACACTGTCACTCACGTGATTCCAGTGATCTTCGCATTACTGCCTAACAAAAAATATGAAACTTATATGCGGATGTTTGATCTTTTAAAAAATAAATTAAGCCTGACCATGAATGTATTTAAAACAGACTATGAAGCAGCAGCTATCAAAGCCATAAAGACAGTATACCCACAAATTACTGTATCCGGCTGCTATTACCACATGAGCAAAGCTGTGTGGAGAAACGCAAAGAGATTGAATTGTATTGAGACAAAAGATGACCGAAGAATGGTTAGACTAGCGGCAAACTTGCCGTTATTACCAGCAAAATTTATTATACCCTGCTGGCAAAATATATTAGATATATCCCCAACTACGGTGAGTTGTCAAACATTCAAAAAATATTTCGAAAGAGAATGGCTTACACAAGATTTTTTAAACGTGATAAGTGTATCAGAAATACGCCACCGAACAAATAATGCATTAGAGGGATGGAATCACAGAATAAATACAAGAATAATTAAAAATCCGGCACTTTTTGACTTTGTTCACAAAATAAAAAGAGAAAGCAAGAAATGGGACACGACGGTTAAAGACTTTATATGGAAAATTTCAAAAAAAAGTAACCGAAGAAATGCAGATATAGGATTTGATCGGGCATACATTAAAATGTTAAAGAAATTAAGGGCCAAAAAAATAACTGCCTTGAATTTTCTTAAAAAACTAATAATTTTAAAGCTCTTAAAGAGTAAGACAAAGAAGTAAAGAAGCAGAAAAAAATAGTTTTACGTTAAGTTTAAGCATGAAGAATGTGCGAGTAACTATTAATTTCAATAGAATTTTTAAGTAGTCTTTGTTTTTGTGTGTTTTTTTAATGTAAACTACTAATACTTTGTTTAAAGTATAAATAAAACATAAAATGTTGTGAAGATATCAAATGTTTTAATTCGTTTGAAAAATTGTTGAACATCGTAACATAATTTAAAACAAATTAACTAGAAACTAAAAAATATTAACTAGAATGTACTAATTCCAGTACGTAATGTACTTACCTACCTACCATGTGGTAATTTGCGAAACTAAATCTGGTAATATGCGTATCTGGTAATTTGCGAAACTAAATCTGGTAATATGCGTATCTGGTAATTTGCGAAACTAAATCTGGTAATATGCGTATCTGGTAATTTGCGAAACTAAATCTGGTAATATGCGTATCTGGTCATCTGCGTGTCTGGTAATTCGCGAAATGTGCATCTGGTCATCCGCGTAAAAGATATTTTGCGTTTCTGGTACTGTGCGTCTGAACGGTTCTTAGCTATGTTCGATCAAAATCGGTCCACCCGTTCAAAGTATATGTTGTGTCAAACTCGGAAATAATAAGATTGTCAGAAGGAGACCACGGGAACACAGTATATGAACAAGATAGTCATATAGTCGTAACTAAATAAAATAATCTTGATGAGCAGATATTCTAGATACTGCAGAATCAGCTGATATTTTACAATGGGTTATATTACAATGATTAAAAGATTATAAGTAGGTATACTAGCTAGCGGCTAGTCCGCGGGTTCACGATGGATGCAGGCCACTTATGTATGACCGAAGCATCTGGAAATCTATGAGGGAGGCTTATGTCCAGCAGTGGACTTCTTACAGCTGAAATGATGATACTAGCTAGCTAAATAACACCCCTCTTTTTCCGTCGGGGGCTAAAAAAAAGTGTGAAATAAAAAAAAATACTTAATGAAAAATTTACAGTTTACCTTTTTAAAGTTTAGTTTTTAAGTCGGGGGTTTTTATATTTTTCATTTAATTTTTTTTTTCATAACAAACAGTCTTCAATCGGTATAAATTTTTGGTAAATTATATCGACTAGCTTCGTCTATAGTCTATATCAGCGATTCCACTACCGACGCAATCCTTGTATCTATGCCACTTTTACGCAAATGCGATTTCAAACTTTGCCATAAGGCCGCTGACCATCCGCTGATACACAAAACGTGTACGTTTTAGTTATGGAATATGAGCACGTATTCTATAACGAAAACGCCTCAACAATGCTTCAGCATTGTTAGATTTTTCTCAATAACGGTACAATTGGAACAAAGTTCCTTATCGCGCGTTGCGAAAGGGGGCTAGACGGAAAAAATTAAGACCACAAGTTGTAACGGATACACTTTTTTTTGCTTGGAACTTCGTTCCGGGTGTCCGATGTCCCTTGACACCTCTCAAGTTTTTTTTTAATAATTTTGCAGTCCGCATGTTTACGACAATTTGCTAAACCGTTTTAGAGAAAAATCTAACAATGCTGAAGCATTGTTGTGACATTTTAGTTACAGAATACGTGCCTAAGACGCTTTGAAGATGGCGCCTACGAACGAACTAAATCGTCGCGGGGCGCGGATTTCCACTCATCTTCACAAAGCCCCTGGCCGCTTTGCATATCAAGGCCCTCACCAATGAATGACGTCATATTTACGTACAAGACTTGCCTACTTGAATAGCGACTTTACCGATGGGTACCGATTCTATTTCTTGCCTTACACAATAGTGCTTAACCAAATAATGGGACGTGAAGTAGGCCTACCGCGCAAGTTCAACCCGAGACGTCGCAACTTGCGGGGTCAAAATTTCAATTGGCATAACATACAGAAGGCATAACCAAATAAGTCCTATTACTCACATTGCATAACATACGAAACGCATAACATTAGAACGCATAATATTCTAAAAGCCTAACATCAAATAGCATAACCTACAAAACGCATAACATTAGAAGGCATAACATACGAAAAGTATAACATACTAACACAATGATTCAAACAGTCGTATCATACCTATACCTTTTAGCGATATGAGCCGCTACCTAAAAGCTCGCTTCGCTCGCACCTATACAATCAAAATATCTAACCTAAACCTATCCTACTGGGTTAGTATTATTCAGATAGGTACACAATTCCTGGTGGGTCTTCGATTAAACATTTTTCGCATAATCTTCTTTTGGTAAAAAGTTTTTTCCATAAATGTATTTTTAAAAAGAAGTTATCGCAAAATTGCCATGTTTTGGTCTAGCAGTCTAAAAAAATTTTTAAATTCCTAGCGTATTAACGAACACATTTGCACTTTGTCACAATATACCTTGTAACAAAGTGCAAATCTGGTATGGAAAATGATGAGACCAAAAGGAAATCGCTCGCTTCGCTCGCGTGTGCTTAATTACAATATCTAACCTTACCTAACCTACACCTATTCTTTTCCTCTTAGGTATACCAACCTAGAAAATTGTATCAGGATTAGGCCAAGAACTTCAACAAAATTTAATTTTGCCATTAGTCCATTATGTTAAAAAATATTATGCCATACTATTAAATTATGTCAATTAATTATTATGCTTAATGTAATTATGCCAAAAGATAATTATGCTAAACAATATTATGCCATATTACATTATGCCAATTGACTATTATGCTTAATGTAATTATGCCATATTACCATTATGCTAAAAAATATAATTCCATTTTAAATTATGTCAACTGAATATTATGCCTTATAAAATTATGGACTATCCAACACCGAAAGAATGTTTCAAATCGGACCAGTGGTTCCTGAGATTAGCGCGTTCAAACAAACAAACAAACTCTTCCGCTTTATAATAGTAATAGATGACAATTGAGTAATGCCTTATGAAATTATGACAAAAAAGTTTATGCGAAAAGTGGTGTTCCCAGATGGGATAGTTCGCACGTTAGCGCACAAATGATTTCGGACGAAAACGTATCCAAAGTGCGGCCGGCCTTAACGCCGCAAGTGAACATGCGTGGTAGGCCTACAGGAACACAACTGTTAGCTTACCATTAACGAGTGAACATGCGTGGTAGGCCTACAGGAACACAACTGTTAGCTTACCATTAACGAGTGAACATGCGTGGTAGGCCTACAGGAACACAACTGTTAGCTTACCATTGACGCGTATAGCTATGCAGTTTTATAAACAGCTCTAGAAAAAACTAGAAAGAAGCTGAAGGTGGACAGTTGATGATGATGAACTAAAATGGGGCCGACCAACTTTACGCTGAATGGCGGGCCACTTTGTATCTTCCATAGATTTATGGGTATCTTTTTAATATTTTCGAAAACACAAGGAGCTAACAAAGATATCAACAAAGCTACACTCAATTATCAAATGTTGATAACCACATTCAGTTTCAAAACAAGACAATACAATATGAAAATAAAAGAGAAAATACAGAGTACCCTTCATCATCAGAATCTTGATCTCAGACCTTAAATTCTACAAATAGCAACCCAAAACATAAGCTATTTTTTG